>JAODAL010024141.1:0-61195 GCA_025379985.1 Phyllomedusa bahiana | reverse complement strand
TTACAACTACATCACTAATTCTCCTGTAGGTTGGCATCATTTTTAAAATGTCTATAAATTTTAGTAGCAATATTTCACTTTTTCAAGAAAATTTGCAACACAGATTTTTTTTTAGGTCCAGTTCTGAAGTAGATTTTATGGGCCTATGTTAAATACCCCCATTATTGACTCCATCTAAGAAACTGCACCCCTTAAAGTATTCAAAACAGTATTTAGGAAGTTTAACCCTCTAGGTGTTTCACAGAAATTAAAGCAAAGTGGAGGAGAAATTTCAGATTTTCAATTTTTATCCATTATTTACTGAAACACCGTAGATGTTACCAGGAAAACACTACTCAATATTGATTGATTCCCCCGATGATTCTGTTTTAGAGGTATTCCATATGTGACTCTTATGCGATACTTGACTCAACCACAAGCCTCATGAGGAACACCTCTACTGGACTTAGATGTCTAATTTTCATTAGGATATATTTTGAGACTCAATTGCAGGTTTAGGGATGCCCTGATATGCTAAAACTTAAAATTCACCCCAAAGAGACATCATTTGGAAAACTACACCACTTACGAAATATATCCAGGGGTGTAGTGAGTTTATTGACCCCAGAGGTATTTCACTAATTTTTTTAGTGTTTGGCTGTAGTGTTGATCAAACCATTCGAGCAAAATAAGTTTGAGTCGAACTTCACGATTTTTTAGAACTCAAGCCGAACCAAACATTTTACTGTTCATTCCAGTTAATGTTTGAGTTCGACATGCTATTTTAATAGTTTTCATGTCGAAAATTGCCGTGGCCACGGCAGTTTTTAGGCGCATTAAATCAGTGTACAGTGCACCAGAAAGTACGATCCTCTCAAAAATCTGGTATCAGGCTTACCAGTAAACAAAGTGCGCCCAAAAAGGCGCATTGCGCAAATCGCGGAACATGGTATATCATTGGTAGTGTATGTAATGCACCTATTGAGGCGCATTGAGCAATGGAGGCGCATAACATATCAATACTAGTTTATGTAATGCGCCTCAATAGGTGCATTATGTTATGGAGGCGCACAGCGTATAATTTTTAGGCGCATTCCAATGTGTTGTGCCCGACGTATAATGACTCTAATTTTGGTGTACTGTTATGGATGGTAATTACAGCTTCTCACCTGTATAGGTATAAAAATTAACCTGAACACCTTCTCCCATTGACTAGTGGGGTTCGAGTTCAAGTCGCACCTTGAACCGAACACACTAAAGATCGAGGTTCGACTAAAAATCGAACATTTTACTTTTTGCTCATCATTATTTGACTGTAAAAATGAAACTTTTTTTCCAATAATATGCAGTTTTAGCTGAAAATATTTAATTTTCACAAGAAATCCTTGAAAAAGCACCCCAAAATGTATTACACAATTGCTTCCAAGTTTGGCAGTACCTTATTTGCGGGTGTAAACTGCAGTTTGGGCACGTGGCAGAACGTGCAAGAGAGGGAGCGCTAATTGGCTTTTGTTACGCAGATTTTGGTGTGTGCTATGTAACATTTGTAAAGCCCCGTAAGTACCAGAACAGGTGAAACCTTCTAAAAGTCACCCCATTTTGTAATCAACATCCTTCAGGGAATTTATCTAAGAGTGTGTTGTACATTTGGACCAGTAGATGTTTTTGTTTTGTGCATCACTCTGTCTTTATGCAGGACTTATGTCTTCATTCGTATATATGACTTTTTGATCGCTTTTTATTCCATGTCATTTTTTTCATTATTCTATGCCGTTCATCGTGTGGGTTAAATTATGTGACAGATTTATAGGCCAGGCAGGTCGTGATACCAAATACTACTTTTTTTAAAATCTTTTTTGGAGTCATTGGTATTTGGAATGGGAAAGAGGCAGTGTGTGTGTTTCAGTTTATTTTTTTATGTGTTTTTTACCTATTTATTTATTTTTTGCTTTTTAGCATTTCTTTTTTATTTGTCTCCATTGGGGACTGAACACAGAGATCTCTAGATTGCTGTTAAATGACAGTACTGCTGCATATTGCAGCTGTCAATCACCATGCCAAACAGGCATGGCTGGGCTTGGTGACGTCACAGCCAACAACCTGGAAGCCTTAAAAAAGGTAGCACCCTTGCTATTTCATTCCTCTTATACAGTATGTGTGGCAGCAGTTGACTGTGGCATCTAAGGAGTTAGTTAGCCACGTCCGGAGTAAGCTTGGGTACCGGCCAATGCCACAGGGAGCCAGCTGTAATATACAATGTAATTTTTAATGTAATTTTTTAAAATTAGTAAACATAATAGTAAATAATTTACATCTACCATATGTTTACTTTATTTTAGCATCATTTTTTAAACCTTTTATTTTTTACGACTTTAGGAGGCTTTAAGTTTAGTAGCAATTTTTTACATTTTCATGAAAATTTGCAACAAAGATTTTTTTTTTTTAGGGACTGGGTCAGTTCTGACAAGGTTTTGAGGGGCCTTTGTTAGTCACCCCCATAAATCACCCCGTTTTACAAAACTGCACCCATGAAAGTATTTAAAACAGCCTTTAGAAAATGTGTTGACCCATTTGTTGTTTCAACTCACAGAAAAAAGAGATAATAATAGGAATATAGAAAACCATCTCACAGATCAAAAGAAAAATTCCTAAAACATTAATCTTTAATAGATATGCATTAAAATAATTAATCCTTTATATAAAAAATGGCCTCACACATAAGCCACTATACAAATATGCAACTGTACATGTATAAAGTACCCGGTGTATATCAGTACCTAAATACAAAAGCAAGTGGACAATGTCTAGCTAAATCACAGCAAAAAAGACATTGTACCAAATACCTATTAGCAGGGAGAAGTGCCCCTATAAGAGGGAGGAAAATATGGTCAAAAATGTGGTCAAAAACTCACGGTTCTGAAGACCTTGTCACAGTAGACTCCGTTGCCCCATTGGAACAGTATATACCATATAATAGAAAAAGCACTATCGCTATCACTATACTAGTCCTATCCAGATAGAGCACTCGCCCCGAAAAGGGCGACCCCACCTCTCGACGACTCACCCTAACTAACTAAATTATACAGTAACATACATATAGAACACAGACATAAGTCCCAACGAGTTTCCCCAAGATATGGTTCATCAGGGGATAATAATTATACATCTGTGATGAGAGATAATGATGGTCCAAGTGATGGCCTCATCATGCCATCACTTGGACCATCATCATCTCTCAATCACAGATGTATAATTATTATCCCCTGATGAACCATATCTTGGGAAACGTGTCGGACTTATGTCTGTGTTTTTTATGTATGTTACTGTATAATTTAGTTAGTTAGGGGGAGTCGCCGAGAGGTGGGTCGCCCTTTTCGGGGCGAGTGCTCTATCTGGATAGGACTAGTATAGTGATAGCGATAGTGCTTTTTCTATTATATGGTATATACTGGTCCAATGGGGCAACGGAGTCTACTGTGACAAGGTCTTCAGAACCGTGAGTTTTTGACCACAATTTTTTACCACATTTTCCTCCATCTTATAGGGGCACTTCTCCCTGCTAATAGGTATTTGGTACAATGTCCATTTGTTGTTTCACAGAAATTGAAGCAAAGTGTAGGGGAAATTTCAAAATGTAATTTTTATATTTTTTGCACATTTTCAATTTTAATCCATTTTTTTTACTGGCGCACAGTAAATGCAGGGATGAGCAGTTGGTAAGCCAAAGCTTTGACTTTTCAATTTCCCTAACTCCGACTCCTATTCATGGCACATTTTTATGTGATAACTTTACCGTAGTAAAATGGTAACATCAGGCTTTTTATCACCTTATTATACAGTAATCAAGATATTTAGGTAGAACATAAAATATATTTATTGGAATACAATTTTAGAACACAGAAAACTTTAATAAACTGTGAACATGGAAAACCCTCTGCAGTAAGTGGGGAAAAACAGTTTTCAACAAAAACGTACTGAACAACATTTGTTGAGTGAGTCTATGAATTTGTTCTGACAAATAGTATTGCCTCCATCAGATCTTCCTTCATAGATGACCTCAAATCTGATCTGATTTTTTCCAAGCTAGAGAACGGCCTCTCTACACTAACTTGGGTTAGTGGCAAAGCAGTGACCACATGGGCAACATCTCCAACAATTTAGGAAATTGCCTCATGCACAGTCAGTTTTGATAAACGGGTGAACTGTTCGGGTAGGTTCACATGGCATAGACAAATACGGGTCAGTTTCCGTCTTAAGAATCCGGCTGGTATTTTATGGTCTTTTGCATGGTTTTGGGGGATGGTTATGACTGCAGTTTGTAGATTCGCCTGTTCCACTCAACCATTGAAATGCACAGACAAATTAACACAGTTCCCAGCTCACATGTAATAGCAATTGATGAATGGACAGCAAGTGGGTGCAGGGATCTGGCTGAAAGGCAACAGCCCAAAGCAACAAATGAACAGTCCTGAACAGATGTTGAAGATCCTGCACCAATGATGTAGATAAAAATATCTTCTTTATTAGAACATTATTTAAAATCCAAGCACGACAAGGCAATGTCATGCTTGGATTTTAAATAATGTTCTAATAAAGAAGATATTTTTATCTACATCATTGGAGCTGGATCTTCAATGTCTGTTCAGGACTGTTCATTTATTGAAATACACACCTTCCGCTCGAAAACTGGGCGGAAGATTGTGCATATTCCGAGTTTTTCGGAACTACTCCGTCGGTGTAAAAATCTACTCAGCAGATTTTGTATCAAAGTCTATGTGGATGGTTGACAGGCAGTTTTCAGAAGGTTTTCAAATTCGAAGACCATCTGAATATCCGTCTGAAAACTTTGACATGTGGATGCACTCTTCTGTTTCTTTGAGAGCAAGTGAAAAGTGTTGCTGAAATCTGGTCAATCTGTTTGCTATGGGGGCGGAATCTTTTCCCCTGCGGTAACACTTTGCCTGCTCCATTTTATCCAACTACTTTTCAAAATTGAACTCCTCATCTAATGAGGCTGAAGATATGGGAGCAGTAGCACTGGCAAGACCCAATTCCTCTTGTTCTTGGCACTGCAATGAACTAACCTTACCAATTTATTATATATTTTCGGAGTCTGTCTATTTTATAATGACTCCACAGCTCTGAGTAGATGTTAAAAGAGGAATGGAAATTAATATTGATTTACCTGATTCTGCCACAGGCATCAGAATTGAAAGAGCACCTACTGGATTTTGGGACCTCCATTTTTATTAGGCTTTTTTTAAATACAGTTTCAGGTTTGTAGACAGCTTAAGGTGCTAAAACTTAATAAACACTCTTAAAAAGAACAGATTTTTCACAGATTTGTCTACCACTTGCCTGTGAAAATAAACAAATAATTATTTTCCTAATTACATAGTTTTTATTATTATTATTATTATTATTATTATTATTATTATTATTATTATTATTATTTTATTTATTTTAGAGCGCCATTGATTCCAGAGTGCTGTACATTCAAGGGAAGTTACATACATAACAAATGTCGAACAAATACAATGGTGACGATAAATGACTAGCAACTGATACAGAGTGGAGAGAGGCCCCTGCCCGCGAAGACTTACAATCTACAAGGAAGGAGGGGAGAGACAGAAGGGGAGGAGCAGACTTGTTTGTGGGGTAGTCTACTGGTGGTGGGGTTATTGTAGGTTATAGGCAATCCTAAAGAGCTGGGTTTTCAGGTTGCTTTTGAAACTGGTAAAAGTTGGGGAGAGTCTTATGTTTTGGGGTAATGAGTTCCAGAGAATGGGGGAAGCACGAGAGAAGTTTTGGAGACGGTTATGTGAAGAGCTGATAAGAGGAGAGCAGAGAAGAAGGTCCTGTGAGGAGCGGAGATTGCGAGAGGGGAGGTATTTGGAGATTAGAGCAGAGATGTATGAAGGGGAGAGGTTATGGAAAGCTTTGTAGGTCATAGTAACTTGAAATGGATTCGCTGGGCAATGGGTAGCAAGTGAAGGGATTGACAGAGGGGACAGTCAGAGGAGTAGTGAGGAGAGATTTGGATGAGACGGGCAGCAGAGTTGAGGATGGTTTGAAGGGGAGCAAGAGTGATGGATGGGAGGTCGCAGAGAATGGTGTTGCAGTAATCTAGGCAAGAGATGACAAGGGCATGGACTAACGTTTTTGTAGTGTCAAAGTTGAGGAATGGGCGGAGGCACGAGATATTTTTCAGGTGGTGGCGGCAGACAGTGGTAAGGGTTTGGATGTGTGGTTTGCAAGACAGAGAGGGGCCAAAGGTTATCCCAAGGCAGCATCTAATACATAAATCAGTGGCACACTAAAGACTAAGTAAAACCTCAAGTTATATAGGAATATAGGAAATGCTTTACAGCTAAGGAAAATATGAAAAACCTGGGACTCTTAGTTTACAGTATTTGATCAAAGATTGTATTAAGCTCACCTCCCAACACGTCAAGGGGTTCCCAGAGCAGGTGAGTCCCTACACTAAAACATGTTACCTTGCTAGGAGTCCATTCAGACTGCCACTTCCCCAGGAGTGATAGGAACCTCATTTAAATTGGATTAACCTGCAGGTTAATTCAATTGCAGGTTCCTATCACTCCTGGGGAAGTGGCAGTCTGAATGGACTCCTAGCAAGGTAACATGTTTTAGTGTAGGGACTCACCTGCTCTGGGAACCCCTTGACGTGTTGGGAGGTGAGCTTAATACAATCTTTGATCAAATACTGTAAACTAAGAGTCCCAGGTTTTTCATATTTTTCCTTAGCTGTAAAGCATTTCCTATATTCCTATATAACTTGAGGTTTTTACTTAGTCTTTAGTGTGCCACTGATTTATGTATTAGATGTATGTCATTGCCTTTCAGTGTGCACCTATGCTTACATTTTCAAAGTATATATTAGATGTGCACAGCCTTTTACATTTTGTATCCCAAGGCAGCAGACTTGCGGAGTTGGTGAGAGCGTGTAGCCATTGACAGTGATAGAGAGATCAGGTGGAGGGATGCAGTGGGACAGTAGAAAGATGATTAATTCAATTTTCTCCACATTTAGTTTCAGGAGGTGGGAGGAGAAGAAGTAGGATATGGACGATAGGTAGTTTGGGATCTGGGAGAGAAAAGAGTTAAAATCAGGACGTGAGATGTAAAGTTGGGTGTCGTCCGCATACAGGTGGTATTGAAAGCTGTGTGAAGGTATGAGTTGACCCAGGCCAAGAGTGTAGATAGAGAAGAGTAGGGGGCCCAGGACTGACCCCTGGGGGACACCAACAGGGAGAGGGCGAGAGTAGGAGGTGGGGCAGGCGTGAGAGACACTGAATGTCAAATCAGAGAGGTCTGAGGATATCCAGGAGAAGGCCAAGTCTGTGATACAGAGGGAAGAGAGGATTTGTAGCAGGTGGGAATGGTCAACAGTGTCAAAGGCAGAGGACAGGTCTAAGAGGAAAAGCACAGAGTAGTGGCGTGAGGCTTTAGCAGTTACTAGGTCATTGGTGACTTTGGTTAGTGCGATTTCAGTAGAGTGGTGGGGTCAGAAGCCAGATTGGCGTGGGTCAAGGAGAGAGTTGGAGGAGGGGTGAGAGGACAGTTGAAGATAGTCATGTTGCTCAAGGACTTTGGATGCAAAAGGAAGCAGTGAGATGGGGCGATAGTTAGACAGTGAGGAGGGGTCGAGAGATGGGTTTCTTAAGGATGGGTGTGATGGTGGTGTGTTTAAATGAGGAAGGGAAGATGCCAGAGGTTAATGATAGATAGAATAGGTGTGTGAGGGCTGGGAAGATAACAGTGCTGAGGTCTGGGATGAGGTAGGTTGGCAGTAGGTCAAGGTTACAGGTAGTAAGGTTGGATTTGAACACTAGAGAGCAAAGGTTATTGTGAGTAACAGTGAGAAAGCAGGGTATCGAAGTGCGCACTGGGGACTGTGTCAGGGTCGGGGCGGGTGGTGCCGACAGTGGAGGTATAGAGGTGAGCAGTGGGGACTGTGGGGTGAAGCTTTCTCTGATGAGGTTGATCTTGTTTAAGAAATGAGTGGCAAAATCGTCCGTTGATAGGAGAGATGGGGGAAGAGGTGCTGGGGGACGGAGGAGAGAGTTGATGGTATTGAATAATTGTCTGGGGTTGTGAGACAGGGAGGATATGACAGTGGTGAAGTAATCCTGTTTGACAGCGGTGAGTGCAGGCTTAAATACGTGGAGTGATTGTTTGTATGAGGCAAAGTCATCGATGGAATGGGTTTTCTTCCAGCGCCGTTCAGCAATTCTGGAAGCTCGCCTCAGCTGTTTGGTGGAGTCTGTGTGCCAGGGTTGTCTGTTGCTTTTGTGGGTTCTGTTGTGTGTGAGAGGAGCGACTGAGTCAAAGGTAGTGGTGATTGTGTGGTTGTAGAAAGCAGTGGCTGCATCTGGGTCGTCGAGTGAGGATATGGTAGAAAGAGGTGCAAAAGAGTCAGAGAGAGATTGTAGGGGTTAATCTTTTGTAAGTTCCTGCGGGGGTATACTAGATGTGAGACAGGAGAGGCGGAGTGGAGATGGTGGACAAGGTAAGCAGGTTGTGGTCAGATATGGGGTGGGGGGAGCTAGCGATGTCAGATAGGGGGCCGAGGCGGGTGAAGATGAGGTCCAGTGTATGTCTGTCTTTGTGAGTTGAAGGAAGAGCAGAGTGAAAACCGTTTGTTGGCAGCAGAGTGGGGTGCATCAATTGGGATGTTAAAATCTCCCATGACAATAGTGGGGATGTCAATGGAAAGAAAGTGGAGAAGCCAGGAAGCAAAGTGGTCAAGGAAGGTGGTGGCAGGGCCTGGTGGACTGTAAACAACAGCCACTTGGAGGTTGGAGGGGACATAGATGCACCTTAAAGGGGGGAGGATAAGGGAAGGTTGAGGTGGAATGGGGACAAAGGAACAGGTGTCAGACAGGAGAAAGCCAGCACGTCCGCCATGCTGGTTACCGGAGTGGGGAGTATGGGTAAGTTGGAGGCCGCCAAAGGAGAATGCAGCAGGGGAGACTGTCAGAGGGTGTCAGCCAGGTTTCTGTCAGACCAAGGAAGAGTAAATTGCGTGAGATAAATAGGTCATGTATGTAGGAGAGTTTGTTACATACAGACTGTGGGCTCCAGGGAGAGAGATAGTGTTGGTCGGATGGGAGTTGCATCTGTATGTATCTGACCTACAACTCTCATCTGGCCAACACTGTGTGTTTTCAATGCTGTGTATGTATCTGGCCTACAACTCCCGGATTGGCAGTGACATGATGCCATGATGTGGATACTTCAACCGAGAAGAAATCCCTTGACAATGTGTTAGCAGACATGGCCATGGCCAGTGAGCTAGTTTAAGGAATCCTCATAAAGCTCTGTTGGCTGCTGCTTTATCTACAATGACGTATTAAAAGGGTGCCGCAAGTGCATTCTTTTTAGATTCTTGAAAGACTGTCACAGCATTTTTTATTTTGTGTTTCTGAGCACCACTCACCTTAACCTACTGCTTCAAAGGATGGTGAATAAAGTGTTAACGCACATATGGTGCCGATCAATTATTCTCTATTGACATGTGAAAAGTTACACAAAGGTAATTTACTCTTAAAAGGCTACTAGTACAAGACTTGTTAGCAGCTTTCAGCAGCTATTTGTAAAGACTGCATTTTTATTTTATTCACATATGTATAAAAATGCATTTGACAGTTCTAAGAATTTAAGATTGTGCACTGACACTGACGACTTCTAGATTTCTTAGAAATCATATTAAGGAATGTTATAGAAAGGGGTTTTCTCATTATAGGCATCTATCAACTATCCACAAGGTAGTTGATGGATGTGTAATGGCTAAGACCCCCATCAATCACTCAAATAAAGGTCTTAAGTCCTCCATTCTTCCCTAGCAAGGAAAGGCTTGAATGGAGGAGTGGTTGAACATATGCACTGCTGGTTCATTCAGAGTTGTAGGGACTGCTGAAGGTAGCCAAGTAAAGCACTTAGCAATCTTTGTTAACCACATAGACCTTGAATGAAGCAGCAGTGCGTATGTTCGACCACTTCTCCGTTCAAACACTCTTTCTCACTCCGTCAGTACAGGGAGAAAGGATGGTGGACTTGGTGTCCCTCTTAGTGATAGTAGGGGTCCCCACAATGGGACAACCAACGCTCAGACATTAAACACCTATTCTGTGAATTTGTGAATACTATTTATAGTGGAAAACCCCCTTAAACTCCTTAAGGATGCAGCCAGTTTTGAACTCCATGACAAAGCCCCATTTTTGAAATCTGAAAATAACTTGAATGTGAGAATAACTTTTTGATACTTTTACCTATCCATGTAATTCAGAAATTGTTTTCTCGTGATACATTGTTGTTTAAGTTAGTAAGAAATTTTGGTTCATACAATCCTTGTTTATTTGTGAAAAATATCAAAAATTTAGAAAAATTTGCCATTTAAACAGTTCAAAAACTTCTGCGTGCAAGACAGTTATTCCACACAAAATAGTTTATAACTAGAAACTGCCATATGTCTTTTGTAGGTTGGCATCATTGTTTCAATGTCTTTTTATTTTTTTATGGAAACAGGGGGCTTACAAAATTAGTAGTAATTTTTCACATTTAGAAGAAAATTTGCAACATTGATATTTTTAAAAACCAGTCCAGTTCTGATATAGTTTTGAGGGGCCTTTATGTTAGATACCCCCATAAATGACTTCATATAAGAAACTCCACCCCTTAAAGTATTCAGAATAGCAATTAGGACGTTTATAAACACATTAGGTGTTTCACAGAAATTAAAGCAAAATGGAGGTGAAATGTTAAAATTTAACTTTTTTTGCAGATTTTCAATTTCTATCTGTTATTCATAGGAACACGGTAGATGTGACCAGGGAAATGCAACATAATATCGATTTCCCCAATTCTACCATTTTTAGAGATATCCTTTGTGTGGCCCTGAGGCTTAACCACAAACCTCAGAGTAGGGACTTTGGGGGTCTCATTTTCAATACGATTTTCTTTAGGCACCATTACAGGTTTGTGGGGACTCTAAAGTGCTAAAACCTGACTCTTTGTTTCATTGCAGCCATTTGGTAAGATCAAAAAAGTTCTTTTTTTTTTTGCTCATTAAAACTGAAATATCACATGGTCATAAGTATTCAGACCCTTTGCTGTGACACTCATATTTACCCTGTTTCCCCGAAAATAAGACAGTGTCTTATATTAATTTTTGCTCCTAAAGACGAGCTAAGACACATTTTTAGGGGATTCTTTTTTTCTATGAACAATAATTCACATTTATTGTTGAACAAAACATCAACATGTATTAAAATACTGCAGTGATTTCATCACAAACATTAGCATAAGCAGCCAAACTCTGGTTTGCATAAAAAAATGCACTATGTCTTATTTTCGGGGGTGTCTTATTTCCGGGGAAACAGGGTAACTCACATGCTGTCCATTTCCTTCTGATCCTCCTTGAGATGGTTCTACCCCTTCATTGGAGTCCAGCTGTGTTTAATTATACTGATTGGACTTGATTAGGAAAGCACACACTGTCTTTTAAACCTCACGTGCATGGCAGAGCTCAAGAATCTAAAGGAACTGCCCAACGAGTCAGAGACAGAATTGTGGCAAGGCACACATCTCGCCAAGGTTACAAAAGAATTTCTGCAGCACTCAAGGTTCCTAAGAGTACAGTGGCCTCCATAATCCTTAAATGGAAGAAGTTTGGGATGACCACAACTCTTGCTTGACCTGACTGTCCAGCCAAACTAAGCAACTGTGGGAGAAGAGCCTTGGTGAGGGAGTTAAAGAAGAAGCCCAGGATCACTGTGGCTGAGCTCCAGAGATGCAGTAGGGAGATGGGAAAAAGTTCTACAAAGTCAACTATCACTGCAGCCCTACACCAGTCGGGGCTTTATGGCACAGTGTGCCGACGGAAGCCTCTCCTCAGTGCAAGACATATGAAAGCCTGTATACAGTTTCCAAAAAAACACATGAAGGACTCCAAGACTATGAGAAATAAGATTCTCTGGTCTGATGAGACTAAGATTGAACTTTTTGGTGTTAATTGTAAGCGGTATGTGTGGAGAAAACCAGGCACTGCTCATCACCTGCCCAATACAATCCCAACAGTGAAACATGGGGGTGACAGCATCATGCTATTGGGGTGTTTTTCAGCTGCAGACACAGGATGACTGGTTGCAATTGAAGGAAAGATTTAATGCGGCCAAGTACAGAGATATCCTGGATGAATACCTCTTCCAGAGTGCTCTGGACCTCTGACTGTGCCGAAGGTTCATCTTTAAACAAGGCAATAACCCTAAGCACAAAGTTAAAATAATAAAGCAGTGGCTTCAGAACAACTCTGTGACCATTCTTGACTGGCCCAGCCAGAGCCTGAGCTAAACCCAATTGAGCATCTTGGAGAGACTTGAAAATGGCTGTCCACCAACATTCACCCTCCAACCTGAGGGAAACTGGAGAGGATCTGCAAGGAAGAATGACAGGGGATCCCCAAATCCAGGTGTGAAAAACTTGTTGCATCATTCCCAAGAAGACTCATGACTTTACTAGCTCTAAATGTGGCTTCTGCTCAATACTGAGCAAAGGGTCTGAATACTTAAGACCATGTAAATTTTTTCTTTTTTTGTTTTTTTTTAAATTTGAAAAAAAATATCTACATTTCTTTTTTTTTTTTCCTTTCAAGGGGGTGCAGAAAAAGTGATAGGGGATTACTTTGACTATCGTTTTCGGGTCGATATTTTGAAAATTGGGCCCAATTTTTTCAATAAGATACCGATAGTCGATAATAGTTTAACGCCGATGCCCTTTAAAATTTAAAAGGGAGAGGAACAACACCTTCATTCTTACACCCAAACGGGGAAATGCAAAAGCGGGGAATTTAAACTTCAAAAAACGGGCCCAAATTGATACGTGCTACATTTTGGGCCCACCCTTGGGTTTTTTAAAAGGGCACAGAAAAAAACTTACAGAAAAAATTCACTATCCCTTTTGTACCACACCCATGACCCTTAAACCTGCATGACCCAAAAATTTAAAAAAGGGGCCAAAAAAGGGGAAAAAAAAAAAAAAAAAAAAAAAAGGGAAAAATAAATTTGAACCTTCTTTTTTATTAAACCCTGGCCCATTTTAAATTTTTCCCTTTGCCCGGGGAACGCAGCATGAGCCCCAAAAAACCTGAATGCCCCAAGATTAAAAAGTGCGGGGAAAAGGAGTCTTTTTTTAACCCCACCATTTTAGTTGAACGGGACATTGACTTTTTAACCCCTGTTTCTTTTACCACAGTATGACCTTTAAAACCCCTGCTGCCCCCACAGTTAAAAAGTCCCGGAAAAAAGGAGTCTTTAAACCCACCTTTTTATTTTTAAACTGGACTTTTAAACTATATCTGTCCGCTGAAGGGCCAATTAGACCTGTCTGACCCACAGATTAAAAAGTCCCGGGAAATGGGAGCTTTCAACCACCATTTTTTTTTAAAGGGACTTTTGATTTTTATTTTCCCCTGGACCAAGCAGGGCCCCCCAAAACTGCATGCCCCCCAAACTTTTAAAAAGTCCCGGGGAAAAAAGGAGCCCTTTCAACCACCATTTTAGTTTAAACCCTGGACATTGACAATCCCTGTCCTGCCCACAGCATGCCCCCTTTAAACCTGTTTACCCACGGTTCAAAAAGGGGGGAAACCAAATGCAAATTTGTACATTTGCTGCCCTTTTAAGTAATTTTTTGGTAACTGACATTTTTTTTACAGAATTTTTTTTGGGAAGTTTTATTTATGGGTTTTACTTTTATTTTCATTTTGTTTTTTTTCAAGTGTTTTAACTTTACAACAACACCCCCCCCGCAGTTTTTAAAGGTATTTTTTACACTTCTTTTTTGAGAGACTTTTTCCCCTCCTGGCTTCTGAGAGGGGATTAAAGCCAATCAATTCAATTTTTTTTCCTTTTTCCCCCCAAAAACCCTTTCTTCTGATTGGGGACAGACTCCCTGGAGTTCAAATTTTGCCCCCCCATATTTGGACTCCACCCCAAAAATTTTTTAAGCCCAAATTTGAAATTTTGTGTCCACCCGGGGGCCCTTTTTGACATATTTTAACCCCAAAAACAAAAATCACCTTTTTCAAAATCTAAATTTTTTGGGAAAAATTTTGAAGCCCCTCCTGATTGCCCCTAACGGTGAACCCCGTCCCTGCCGTCAGCCATCGTTAACCGGGGGGTCCAGCTGCCGGGGCCCAAGATTACAGGGGGTGCGGTGGGAGCCCAGGCTAGCTTCTGTATCTATTAACACGCGGGTTTTCAGCTGCCACCCCCGGGAGTTACAGGGGGTGCGGTGAGACCCCAAAGGCCCTTGGCTTTCCGCACCCTTTACAGGGAAAAAAATCCCCTTGTGCCCAAAGCAAAAAAAACGTAAAGCTGAAGCAGAGTGCGGACGCGGAAGGGGTTAGGTAAGACCCCCAGCCTTCCTCAGTACACAGTCAAGACCTGGTAGCGCTTGCCCTTCATTTTAGTGGGCCCCAATTTGATTTTCCTTTGGGAAAAAATGGTGGTTAACGCCCCTGTTCCCCCAGGTCCCCTTTTTTCCCTTGGATTTTTTTTTCTCATTTTATTTAAGTGTGGGGAAAGGGGTCTTGTTTTTTGGGTTCTCTGTCCGTGCCCCATACCCCATGTCCTCTAATAACCTACATCTGGTAAAGTCTTCCTTTACCTCCCTTTACAATTCAAAAAAATTTTTTTTACAGCTTTTTTGGGTACATGCAATTTTTTTAGTAGCTTTTTTTAAGAAAACACTTTTTTTAAAAAGGGGGGAGGGAATCCCACCATGCCCTTTGTTTCTTTTTTTTTAACAAATTTTTAAAAGGGGTTGCCCTAAATACAAAGATTGTTTGCTATGTTAAAGTTCTTGAAAAAACAATCTTTTTGAAAATTGGGGCCAATTAACGGGTGCCCCTACTATACCTTTTTTCTGACAGCCCCAAACCCCCTTAAACCACTTTGAAAATTTTGTAAAGAACAAATGTCTTTTAGAAACCACTTTTTTTCAATGGGGCCCTGTAGTCAAGTTTATGTCACAGCAAAATGCCCCCAAAAATTCAAAACTGCCCCATGAGCCACTTTTGACAATTGTGAAGAACAAATGCCCCTTTTTGAAGAAAAAATTTTTTTTTTATAATAGGCCCCTGTATTTATAGCTAATCCCCCAGAAAAAAAGGGCCCCCAAAAAATTTCAAAAAGGGTTTCCTTGAGCCATTTTTTGACAATTGTGAAAAAAAATGTCGTTAGAAAAAAATTTTTTTTTTCTAATAGGACCTTTATATTGCTGCATTTAAAAGCCCCATGCCCCAAAAAAAAATTATAAAATGACTTCTCACCATTTTAAAAAAAATTGTGAGGGAGAAAGGGAAACTTAAAAGCCACATTTCTGTTCCAAAGGACCATGATTATGTTTTGTATCTCACAGCAACATGCCCCCAAAAAAATTATAAATATGCCCTTCTCAGCCACTTTTAAAAAATTTGTAAAGGGGGAAATCCACTTAAAGCCACTTTTCTTTTCCCAAAAGGAAACCATAATTATAGCTGTTCTCACAGAAAAACAGACCTCAAAACCATTGAAAATGCGAAAACTTCTAAAGTTTAAAGTGGGGTAAATGGAATACGATGTTGTCACAAAAACTTGCTTTTTTTTAACATCCCCTCACAGCAAAACCACAAAATTTAAACTTTTGGGGAACTGAAAATAAAAATTGCAGTAAAAAATGATCTTTTTTAAAAAAAGTTTTCAAGAAGACCATTTCTGTTTGAAGAGGAATGTGAATTTGGACCGGCAAAAAACGGTGCCCTGGGAAATTTGGGGGCCACAACTCATCAGAATCCATGCCTGATTCTCTTGATGAAAGTCAAACGACCCAAATTATCTGGGGAAACCCGGATCCCTTTTTGTCTGTAATGCCCCTCCAGCTGTGCTGAAGGTCCGCTCAGATATAAACGCTGGTGGGGGCGGGGAAAAACACCTCTAGGGCGTGGCAAGGAGCTCGGGTTTTCGCCCCATTTTGGATACCCGGGAAGTCAATTGGGCCCGGGAAACACAAACAAAAACATGGGGTGTTGAGCCCGAAAGAAAAGTTGTGCCCATTTCTTAACGGTCTCTGTGTGTTGGATGTGTGCCCTAATTTACTTTCGTTGGTGAGGTGGTAAAAAAAATATTGCCAAGGTCCCCTTTGGGGTTTTCTCCCACCTTCCCTGCTGCTGCCGCTGGGGCTACTTGGCACTCAAAAGCTGTACTTCGCTGATGTTGTTCCACCGTGAAATTTGAGGAACTTGAAGCAGACGCAAAAAAGATTTCTCCGTTGATCAATCAAAAGGGTCCCTTTCCTGCATTTTACTCTCAAAAAGGGGGGGTTTGGAAGGAAATTTTCGGTTTTTTTTTGAAACCGGGGGATCCAGGAGGGTGGCCCCCCAGAAAACTGTTTTTCCCTTTTGAGGGTTTTTAATGCGGGATCAGGTTGGGGGAAAGGGACATCCAAGCACTCATTTTGGAGAGGTGAGCCTTGTTTTCCCCAACCCTCTAGGTTGGGGGGCACTAGCAAAGGGATCTTCCCCCATCTTCCCCTCCGCCTAAAAATTCGGCCCAACCTTTTTCCCCAAGGGAGGGACACCCTTAACGTCGATGTCTGGGTTTTTCCCCTCCCCCTTTCCCTCCTCCGTTTCCCTCCGGCACAGCTTAAAACACGGGCCCTGACAGGGCCTGAGATGATGCACCCGGGAGACGATGTCCCCGCCTGCACTAGCCCTGGCCCCCAAACCCAAAAAAACTGCCTAATAAAACCCAAAAAAAAATTTTAAAAAACTGTCGGGCCTTGTGGATTCGCGGAGAGAAAGGTTTCCGGGGCCGCATTGTGTCCGTCCCTCCCCGTCGTGGCGGGACCTTTTTGTTTCAGAGTGCCCAAACGACCCATTCCAGAACTAAGTTTCACCCCCAATGTTCTTGCGCAAGGGCATTGTCCGGGGCCGACCTTTTTGGGGGGGCCTCTTCAAAACTGGCAAGGAGGGTTTAGAGCTCTTTCACCTGCCTCCACTTTCGGTGGCTCAACCCCCCGAGGCCCGCACCGCTGCTTGTCAGGCCATTTTGTAAATTCTTTACTGCTAAGGGCCTTTGGGCGCTGCTGCCACAAAAAACTGGAGCATGTGGGGGGGTGGAATTCCCGCGTGTTGCCCCGTCAACAATGAACGGTTGACGGGGGGGGCCGACTGACGCGCCCCCGCAAAAACCCCCGGCGGGGGGAAGCAGGGTGGAAAGGGGAAGTGCAAATCAAACCCCGACCTTCCCCAAAAGGAAGTCCAACCCGGGTTTGCTCTTTAGAAATTTTTTTGGACGACAAGGTTCATGGGCATGTGCCAAAGGGTGTTCCCAGGCCCACCGATCTTAAAAGGGGGGCCAGCAGATTTCGACCGTTATTTGCACACCACCTTGCCTGGCACAAGGTTCTTGTAACCCAGCCCGCGCTCGGCTCTTGCGGGAGCCGGGCCCCCCGCTTTACCTGTGGGGTTTTGGGCGGTCTCCAAGACAGAATTAATTTTAAACACGGGCCCCGGTTTCTCTGGGCAAGTTGCCACCAAAAGGGCCTTGGGGGGGAAAAAGCCCTGCACCCCCCCTGGGTTTTGAAAAAACGTGCGCCCAGCCCGAGAGCCACCGTCACCCCCAAGACACCACCCAGCTCACCCAAATGAGCTGTCACGGTATAGCGGCCTTGGCCGTTTCTTACTAGTCCATTTGTCGGTGGCAGATGGGGCTTTTCCCGCCCCAGATGCAGACAATGCCTTTTAAATTTTAGATGACACGTGGTTTGGGCCCGGGCAAAGGGGCGGCTTTTTTGGCAAAGAAAAGCCTGCTGGCATCTGGAAATTGGGGGGGAGGCAAGGGGCCCTGACTGGCGGAAAAAAACTTGTCCAACCCGACAGAAAGGGAAAATTTTCCCAAGGGCCAAAAACCTGGGAATGCCGACCCTTTGGCTTTTGGTTTGGGGTGGTTTGGGTTAAAGTGTTTCTTCTTGCCCCAAACCCGGAAGACAGGGAAGGGGTTTGGGTGCTTTTTCTGGGGGCCCCCCCTGTACGGCGTGCAGGGGCGGGCAAAAATTTGGGGAAGGAAAGGGGTAGCATGGGTTTTCTGGTGGTGTTTGGGGTACTGGGCGACGGTGGAAGGGTGGGAAACGGAGGCTGTTCCCCGATCATGACTCTGAGAGACATGGGCAAACTGAGGAACCTTGGTGGGGCGGAGGAAAGGGGGAGGCGGGGGGAGAGAGGGGTGTGACAGTGGGTTTTGGGGGCCCCCCGGGGTCGGGCTTTCCCTTTTTTGGGCCAAATTTGCCTCCATTTTTTAAAATCATGCATTCGCTTTATGTGACTAGACATGTTGGTGGGGGTTAAACACCTTTAAGGGTTCTTGCCTCCCACTTTTGCGTTTACGGCAAAAAGGGGGCCTATGACATCGCTTTTTGGGGGAATTTAAAAGGGTTGCTCAAAGAAGGCCCAGGGTTGAAGGTCCTGGACCTTTTTGACGGGGGAAAAAAGCAGGGCGGGGTTTCCCCTGACTGTGGGGTGGCGGGAATTTATATCACGGACTTTTGCGACCGCCCTTCCTTCTTTAGGCGGGACCCCTTTCTGACATACCCCATTGTCCCTTTCCCCCTCTCCATGTGGGAAACCCCTCTCAAGCAGATTCGCTGAAAAGGGCCCCGTTGGATCCGTAAGTCGTCATCATCATCTTTAACACAGGTGCTTCGTCGTTCCCGACAGGGCTGCATCCAAAGGGGCTTTCGGGGCCTTTTCCCACCCCCCGGGGGTTTTTTTCCCCATTGACCGGCTTCCTTCTCCTCCCCCTTTAAGGCATCAGTAACTGGGGTCAGAGCCGCCAAAAAACATACTCTTTGGCCTCTTGATCTTTTAAAAATGCCTTTTGACCCCAAACCAATTTTTTTCATCAAAAAGGTCTTAAAAAAAGGATTATCCAAAAGTGGTGGGTACACGAGTTGGGCATTTGGGCTGCCTTCGCTTTATGTTGGACGGAAAGCTGATAATGCGGGTGACGACCTTTTGGGCCCTGACTGGGGGGGACGAGGAGGGTTTAAAACTGCTGATGCAGGTTGCATTAAAACCCCGAAGAAAAAGATTTTTTCGACGTGTTCGTTTCTGGGAAAAAAAGGGCCCGACCCAGGATGACAGGCCTGACGGTCCGCAACCGACAATCCCCTTTGGCCCTTTCGTTTTTTGTCGCCCACTGGGAAAGCACCTTCTCTCGTACCTCTACCTCCATGTCCTACCCCCCCTATTTGGCTCGCTTACCACCTTTCATTTCGCTCCCCCCGTTCAGAAAAATAAAAATTTTTAGGGGTATGGGAAGGTTTTGGAACGTCTCTTATTTTTAAAACGGCAAATCACCGCTATTCTTCCCAATTCCCCCAAATCAAAACAAAAATTTCTGGATTTTTTTTTTTAAAAATTTTAAATGCAAGGTGGCTCTATCAACAAATCGCACTGGGGGGGGAAAAAAAAAAAAAAAAAAAAAAAAAAAAAAGGGGAAAAAAAAACGTATCTGAAATGTATAAGGATAATAAAAGGTATTTTTGGCCCCTTTCAAACCCCGTGGTATACACAATTTTCTGGATTCAAAATTTTAAATGCCAAGTAGATCTTTTCAAAAAAAGCTTGGGCGACCAAAAGTGAAATAAAAACCTTCTGAAATGTATTTGGGGTTTAAAGAAAAAAGGTATTTTTGGCACCTATCAATTACCTGTGGTTTACTATAAATAAATTGCTGTATTCAAATTTAAATGCAAGGGGACCTCTATCAACCCAAAACTGGGCTGGGCAAAAGGCACAAAAAAACTTATCTGAAATTTATACGGGTCAAAAAAAGGGGATTTTTGGCACCTAACAATTTTACCTGTGGGGGACTTCAAAAAATTTCTTTGGGTTCAAATTTAAATGCCCAAAGGGACCTTATCAACAAATTTGGGGCCGGGCAAAAAATGCAAAAAACACCCTATCTGAAATGTATACGGATAATAAAAGGGGATTTTTTTGGGAAACCCATCCCCAAAACACCTGTGGTGACAAAACAATTGGGTGGATTCCCAAAATTTTAAATGCCAAAATAGATCTTTTCAACAAAAAACTTGCCCCCCCCCCCCCCCCCAAAAGTGAAATAAAAACCTGTCTGAAATGTTAAAGGGGTAAAAAAGGTTTTTTTTTTGGGACCTTTCAAATTTACCTGGGGTGACTAAATACTAAATTCTGTTTTTCAAATTTAACTGCAAGGTAAACCCCTATCAACAAATCGGACTGGGGCCCAAAAATGCACAAAAACTTATCTGAAGTATAGGATCAAAAAAGGTATTTTTGGACCTATCAAAATTTACCCGTGGTGACTACAAAAAAGCTGGATTTAAATTTTAAATGCAAGGTACCTCTATCAAAAAATCTGGACCGGGCAAAAGTTTCAAAAAACACGTACTGAAATGTATACGGATAAAAAAAAAGGTTTTTTTTTGGGGCCCAATTTAATTCACCTGTGGTGACTACACAATTGCTGGATTCAAAATTTTAAATGCAAGGTACCTTATCAACAAAAACTGGAACCGGGCAAAAGTGCAAAAAAAAACGTATTTGAAATTTTACGGATAAAAAAGGTTTTTTTTTTGGGACCTATCCAAATTTACCTGTTTGGGGACAAAACAATTGCTTGGGGTTCAAATTTAACTGCAAAAGTACCTTATCAACAAATCCCGGACGGCCCAAAAAAAAAAAAACAAAAAAAAACGTAACTGAATGTATACGGATAATTTAAAAGGTTTTTTGGCACCTATCCCAAATTTAAACCCGGGGGTCAAACCAAAAGCTGGATTCAAATTTAACTGCAAGGGACCTTATCAACAATCCGGAACCCGGCCAAAAGTTTCAAAAAACACGTATCTGAAATGTATACATAATAAAAGGGGATTTTTGGCACCTTTTCAAACCCGTGCTGATACAAAATTGGGTGGGTTCAAATTTAACTGCAAGGGGACCTCTAACCAAAAAAGATGAACTGGGCCCAAAATTTAAAAGGGGCCCCCTATCTGAAATGTATACTGATAATCAAAGTGGAGTTTTGCACCTAACAAATTTGACCTGCAGTTATTAGAAAAAGGGTCTGTTTTCCTAAAAAATAAGTTTAGGCCCTTTCCCCAAAATCCCAAGTAATATTTTTAACAGTAAAAATGTTTAAAAATAAAGCTATTGGAAAAGCAAAATTTTTGCAATACAATATCCAGTATTTTTTTTAAAAAAAAGCTTGTCTGTGTTCGCCCGCGGGGCCCCCCCCCCCTCCTCCCGTTTACTTTTACAGCGGTAGAAAGCTCCCTTTAAAAAATTTTTGCCTAACTACCAAAAAACTGAAATCTCTGATTTTAAAATGAGTTCTAAGGACACAGCTAAAAATAAAGCTGTCTCGTGAACAAATAGAAAATTTCGCTGAGCTGTTTTCAAAAGGCAGGGGCGCACGTCCCTTTCGCTTTGAGATACGACCCAAAAATGATCATGAAAAAGGAAAGGGCCGTTCTTTTGTAAAACGAAGGGCATGGAATTTTTTTAGCCAATCGCAACCAAAACACATCCCGTCATGAACCCTTTGCATAAAACAATCAACCCCCCTCAAATTTTTGGGAAGCGATTTGCTGGCCCCAAAATGACAGGGAAACGCCCCAAAAAAGGCGCGATATTAATAAATTTTGCACCAATTTTTAAAACCCAAATTTATGGTGATCTAAAAAAACAACGTAAAAAACCGTTCCAATTTCAACTTTGTCGATTAAAAATCCTTAAAACCAAATGCAGAGTGTACAATTTAAAGTGCAAAAAAATGAACCCCTTTTTTATCTTACCAAATGGTGAAAAGAAACAAAGAAATGAAAAAAAATTTTAAAATAGTTTGAATACTTTCTGTACCCAAATGTATTAACCTCACAGGTTTTTTCCAAAAAAATTTTTTTGGTTAGGCTGTGAAAAAAGAAAAAAATTTAAAATTTTTTTTAACAATCTGCCCAAAAAATCCGGGGAAAAAAAGCACCCCCCAAAATTTTTTTTGCAAATTCCCCCCAAGTTCCGCAAATACCCTACATGTGGGGTTTTTAATTTCTGTTTTTGGGCGCATGGCAGGGGGATAAAAAGGGAGGGAAACGCTAACCCCGGATTTTGAAATGCAAAATTTTGGGGAGGTGCCATTTGCAAAGCCCCCAGTGTACCACAACAGGTGAAACCTTCCAGAAGTCACCCCGTTTTGAATTCAACACCCCTCATGGATCTCATCTATGAGTGTATTGTGCATTTTGGGCGCACGGTTGTTCCATAGTGTTTTTAGCATTGGGCCATGAAAATGGAGGGAAAAAAAATGCAGTTTCAACATTTTTTTCTTCATTATAGTGTTCGCCGTGCAGTATAAATAACATGATAAATTTACTATGTGGGTCAGTACAAGTACAATGATATAAATTTTATATTGTTTTTATGTTTTATTACTTTTACACAATAGAAATGTCTGAATAAAACATTGTGCTTTTATGTCGTTATAGTATGATAGCCATAACTTTTTTATTTTTTTGTATGGAGTTGCATAAGGACTTGTTTTTTGCGGGATGAGTTGACGTTTCTATTGGTATCATTATGGGGTTCATATGACGCTTTGATTGCTTTTTATTAAGATTTTTGTGAGGCGTTTTGAACAGAATGCAGCAATGTTGGTAGTGTTTTTTATTTTTATTTGTTACAGCAGTCACTGTGCGGTATAATTTTTTTATGTTTTACTACTTTTACACAATAAAAACACTTTTATTCAAAAGGAAAACACGTTTTTGCATCACCATAGTCTGAGAGCCATAACTTTTTTAGTTTTCTGTGTACGGAGTTGTGTATTGGCTTGTTTTTTGCAGTATGCGTTGACATTTTTATTGGGATAATTTTTTGGGAGGAAAGGCTTTTTGATCGCTTTTAAATCCATTTTCAGGAAGGCAGAGTGAAGAAAATACTGCAATTCTAGTAGTGTTTTTTATTTCTAACAGTGCTCACTGTGCAGTATATGTTATGTTCGTTTTACTCTGTGTGTCAATATGATTACGGCGATACCCAATTTATAATTTTTTTTTATGCTGAGGCGCTTTAAAAATGTGTTTTTATTATGTAAAGCAATATTTATTCATTACTATATTCTGAGAGCCATAACTTTTTTATTTTTCTGTATACAGAGCTGTTTAAGGGCTTTATTTTGTGTGATGAACTGACGTTTTCACTGGTACCATGTTGACATTTATATGACTTTTTGACTTCTTATTCCATTTTATATGCTGCAGGATAAATGAAAATCTCAATTCTGTGACAGTTTTTTTAAAAATTTTTTTTATAATGTCCACTATTTGTGTTGAATAACAGATTTATAGGGTAGGTCATGATGCGCGCGGTGATACCAAATATGCGTACTTTATTTATTTTTGATCTTTTTGGGAACGACAGGCATTTGTGAAGGGGAAAGTGTAGTCTACGTGTTTTTGCTTTTATTTTTTGTTTGTTTTTTTCACTTTTCTGTACTTTTGTTTTACCTTTTTTCACTTTTCCACATAGGGGACTTCTTCAGATCACTGATACAATAGAGAGTAGTACATAGCAGAACTGCTATGTACTGGTCTCCATGGTGACTGTCAATCACTATGCCCATCCATTGCCAGTCATTGTGACGTCACAGGCAGCCCGACAGTCTCTTTCAGGCTCCTGGGCTGTCAGGCAAGACGTCAGCAGCTGTGATTATATCACGGCTGCTGCGATAGAGGCAGAAGGAGCCCCCTCCTTCTGTCTTTTCCTTAGCTGCCTTGACCGTGATTGATTGTGGCAACTTAGGGTTAAATCCCCCCCTCCGGAGTAATCTCTGGTCGGGGCTGATGCTGCGCAATGTCAGCAGTAATGTACAGCTGGTTTCCTGCAGCGATCATGCAAACTGTGTTTTAGATTTCGCACAATCACTAGAGCATAAACTTACTTCCATTTGCGTTAACCCTCACACAACTTGGATGTAAGCTTACATCCAATGTCGTGAAAGGGTTAAGCAAAAGGCAAAGCCAGGCTTGAGCTGTTTCACAGATGAACAGGGGTGAAGAGTGGACCCCTGGGCATGTAGAGACTCTAGTCATGATAGGCTTGAGTCTGTGATACAGGGAGAAAGTCAGAGAAAGAGAAGCAGAAAGCAAGAGATAGTGCATGTACAGTAGCTGTAGGTAGGGTGGATCCCAAGAATCAACTCCAATGGTGGACCCCAGGCACAACACTGGGCAAAGCTGTGTACACAGGCACATGTAGTCCTTGACATTCTTTACCTTTGAATAATATTTGTAAGGGTGAATAGCTTTGTGATACAACAGCAAATTAAATGCGGCACAATGGCTCATGATCAGGCCCGGACTGCCCAAAGGGCAAACCGGGCATTTGCCCGGCGGGCCGCTGGGGACCGGGCCGCATGGCTGGCTCGGATCACCCGCCGAGGAGGACGGTGTTCCCCTCCGGTGGGCCCCAAGTCCCGGCGCCGGTCTGTGGTGCGCTACAGGGGCCGATAGGCCCCCCTCGCCACACGGCAGCACGGCCGGGTCACAGACCCAGCCATGCAGCCATCACGGCCACCGCCTGCACCGCGCGGTGCAAGCAGTGGCCGAGCCTGAACAGCTGGGATCTTCTGATCCCGTCTGTTCAGCTCCGCGGCCCCCACTCGGGTGAGAGCGGCTGCTCCGGAGGTGAAGAGGAGGGGAAATCGGGTGAGTATTATTATTATTTTTTTTTAACTACTTACTGTCCCTGGCTGCCTATAATAGCCCTGCCCTGGCTATATGATGCCCTGCCCTAGCTACCTATACCCTGCCCTGGCTATATGATGCCCTGCCCTGGCTACCTATACCCTGCCCTGGCTGCCTATACCCTGCCCTGGCTGCCTATACCCTGCCCTGCCTACCTATACCCTGCCCTGGCTACCTATAATAGCCATGGCTACCTATACCCTGCCTTGGCTGCCTATACCCTGCCCTGGCTACCTATAATAGCCCTGCCTACCTATACCCTGCCCTGGCTGCCTATAATAGCCCTGCCTACCTATACACTGCCCTGGCTGCCTATATACTGCCCTGCCTACCTATATACTGCCCCTGCCTGCCCATATACTGCCCCTGCCTACCTATATACTGTCCCTGTCTGCCTATAAGTAGCCCTGTCTGCCTGTATACTGTCCCTGCCTGCCTGCATACTGGCCCTGCCTACCTACATACTGGCCCTGCCTGCCTGCATACTGGCCCTTCCTACCTACATACTGGCCCTGCCTGCCTAATGGGGGTCGACCTATTTACATGCCACTTATCTGACATTTTTTAATTTCTAATTTTTCGGGTCTAACATACGCTGTTTGGGGAATTGATTGGAAAATGCTGGTAAAGAGAGGAGTCTAAGATGTATTTGTGGTAAATTCTACAGGGACAAGTAGTGACCACTAGAAGAGGACACTGCATGCTGTACCGGACAGAGAAAGAAATGGAAGGGAACAACAAGGGAAGGCATCATGGAGGTTTGGACCAGAAGGAGAAGAGAACAACTCCCATCAGAGATGACGTCTCCTGTGAGTCCCTGATGTCAGGGGTAATTTTACTTCTATCAGTGCTGTATTCATGTGATAGTGACCTGACTACTGGTAATGTGATTGGTAGGGTTGTAGGTTATGCTGGTGCTTATGTAGTGTCAGAGCGGGCTTGTCCCGGATTGTAAAGTGCACACCTGACTCTGTGATGAGGGGTTTCTCTGCACCATTGTTTCTTTCTTGCTTGTATGTAGGGAGCTCTCACACGGAGCGGTTTTGGTGCACTTTTTGATGCGTTTTTTTTTGTGCAGAAATGTACAGCATTAACTGCTATGCCTTTCTGCACAAAAATGCACCAAAAACGCTCTGTGTGAAAGCAGCCTTATAGTGTAGTTTATTCTAGAAAGTGGCGAGGTGCGAGAACAAGGGACATTTTGTAAGTGGATATTGTATGTGGGCTGGTGGGGGCTTAGTGCCAGGGCTGATTTTTATTCCCAGTCCGGCCCTGCTCATGATGAAGGTATAGTAGGTTCTCCAAATAAGTCTATATACACCATTACACATTCTTATACATCTCTCAGATTCCTAAGGTCTTAGAAGGGCACATAACACCCAACAAAGACTGAATTTAACTCTACACTAGTGTTGAGCGATTACGTTGGCTATCGACATCGGTCGATGGTCGCTAGTCGGCCATCATCGACAAGATATTCGATGGTCAATGATAGATGATCGCCGATGACCATTAAAGTCTATGGGAGAGCAACAACACCTTCATTCTTACACCCAAACAGGGCTGGAGAAGCTGGAATTAAAATCCACAACAGTCAAATGGATACGTGCTACATCTTAGGCAACACACTTAGGTTATAAAAGCCACAGAAAAAAAATCACAGTCCATTCACTATCCCAGTCTTGTACCACAGCATGACCCTTAAACCTGCATCACCCACAAATTAAAAAGTGGCAGAAGGCAGTATTATTTGAACCATCATTTTACTTGAACTGGACATTGACTATCCCTGTCCTGGAACGCAGCATGAGCCCCAAACCTGCATGACCCCCAGATTAAAAAGTGCCGGAAAAAAGAAGTCTTTCAACCACCATTTTAGTTAAACTGGACATTGACTATATCTGTCCTGTACCGCAGAATGACCATTAAACCTGTCTGACCCACAGATTAAAAAGTGCCGGAAAAAGGAGTCTTTGAACCACCATTTTAGTTGAACTGGACATTGACTATATCTGTCCTGTACCGCAGAATGACCATTAAACCTGTCTGACCCACAGATTAAAAAGTGCCAGAAAAAGGAGTCTTTGAACCACCATTTTAGTTGAACTGGACATTGACTATATCTGTCCTGTACCGCAGTATGACCATTAAACCTGTCTGACCCCCAGATTAAAAAGTGCCGGAAAAAGGAGTCTTTCAACCACCATTTTAGTTTCACTGGACATTGACTATACCTGTCCTGGGCCACAGCATGAGCCCCAAACCTGCATGACCCCAGATTAAAAAGTGCCGGAAAAAGGAGTCTTTCAACCACCATTTTAGTTTCAACGGACATTGAATATACCTGTCCTGGGCCACAGCATGAGCCCCAAACCTGCATGATCCCAGATTAAAAAGTGCCGGAAAAGGAGTCTTTCAACCACCATTTTAGTTTCACTGGACATTATACTGTCCCTGTACTGGTAGCGCTTGCCCCTCCGTATGATGCGGACCAATTGAGCTTCACTTGGAAATACTGGTGGTTAACGCTCCTGTTCCACCCAGCTGCCCTTTTTCTTGGCATTCTTTTTCTCATTTTACTCAATGTGCTGGAGGAAATTGTCTCTGTACTTTGTTCTCTGTCCATGCTCCATACTCCATGTCCTCTAAATAACCTACATCTGGTCAAGTTTTCCTGTACCTCCCTTGTACAATCAGAGGAATTTTTTTACCAGCTATTTTGTACATGCAAGTTTTTTTAGTAGTTTAATTCTAGAAAACACATTTTTAAATAGGATGGAATCCCACCATGTCTTTGTTTCTCGTTTTTAATTGTATTAAATGGGTTTTTCACAATACAGGGATTGATAGCTATGTTAAAGATCTTGCAAAAACAAGTCATTTTGCAATATGTGTCCATTAACAGTGTCCTACCTATTCCTGTTTCTGACAGCACCATCACCCTTGAGCCACTCTTGACAATTGTGAAGAACAAATGTCTGTTAGAAACAACATTTTTTTATAATAGGACCTGTAGTATAGCTGCATGTCACAGCAAAATGCCCCCAAAAATTCAAAGCATGACTACAAAATTGCTGTATTCAAATTTAACTGCAAGGTAGATCTATCAACAAAGCTTGACTGACCAAAAGTGAAAAAAATACCTTTCTGAAATGTATTCGGATATTAAAAGGTATTTTTGGCACCTATCAGTACACCTGTGGTGACTACAAAGTTGCTGGATTCAAATTTAACTGCAAGGTGGCTCTATCAACAAAGCTGGCCTGCGCCAAAGTGAAAAAACACGTATCTGAAATGTATTCGGATAATAAAAGGTATTTTTGGCTCCTTTCAATTAACCTGTGGTGACTACAAAATTGCTGTATTCACATTTAAGTGCAAGGTGCCTCAATGAACAAAGCTGTACTGCGCCAAAGTGAAAAAACACGTATCTGAATGTATTCGGATAATAAAAGGTATTTTTGGCACCTTTCAATTCACCTGTGGTGACTACATAATTTCTGTATTCACATTTAAGTGCAAGGTGCCTCAATGAACAAAGCTGTAGTGCGCCAAAGTGAAAAAACACGTATCTGAAATGTATTCGGATAATAAAAGGTATTTTTGGCACCTTTCAATTCACCTGTGGTGACTACAAAACTGCTGTATTCACATTTAAGTGCAAGGTGCCTTAATGAACAAAGCTGTACTGCGCCAAAGTGAAAAAGCACGTATCTGAAATGTATTCGGATAATGAAAGGTATTTTTGGCACCTATCAACCTGTGCTGACTTCAAAATTGCTGGATTGTAATTTAACTGCAAGGTGGCTATATCAAAAAAGCTGGAATGGGCAAAATTGAAAAAGAACACCTATCTGAAATGTATACTGATAATAAAAGTGGAGTTTTGAACATAACAAAGAGACCTGCAGTTACTAGAAAAGATGTTTATCCTAATATAAGTTCAGGCTGCCCAATATCCAGGAAATATTTCAATAGAAACTGTTAATAATAAAGCTATTGCAGTGCAATGTCTACACTAAGTCTTGGTGAACTATATCCAGTATTCTTTATAGAGCTTGTCTGTGTTCGCCCGTGGGCCCCCCCCCCCCGCTCCCACCCATGACTTTACTGCGGTAGATGCTACTTTAAAATTCCCTACCTAACTACATAAAATCTTCCAATCTCTGATCTAAGTTGTAAGGATCACAGCTAACAGTAAAGCTTTCTCTGTGAAGATTTAGAATAATTTCGCTGAGCTGTTTGAACACAAGCAGAGCGCACGTCCTCCTGCATGAGATGCTGAGAGACATGATCATGAACAGGAAGGGCTGTTCTATGTAAAACGAGGTCATTTTTCCAGCCAATCGCAACCATACACATCCCAGTCATGACGCCGCACACACATCTCACCCTGCTCTTTTCTGTAAGCTGATTTGCTGGCCGCCAAAATGACAGGAAGCGCCGAAAAGGGCGCAATATTAATAGATGATGCACAGATTTTAACCTAAATTATCGCATGATCTAAAAATTTCGATCAACATAAAAACTGTGCCAATTTCAACTTTGTCGATAATAATCGCTCAACATTACTCTACACATATTGGAAATGAAACAGATACTGATGCCAATTTTTTTAGGGGTTATACAGGATTTGAAAATATGGCTGCGTTTTTCCAAAAACATGCCATGCTTGTTTCACAGGTTGTTGCAACTCAATGCCGTAGAACTGAGGGAGGGTGAGCTACAATACCACACATGACCTGTGGGCAAGTGCTGTGCTAATTTGAAAGAAAGAAGCTATGTTTAGCTTATCCTGAATAACGCATTTATTTTTCATTCTGCACCAATTATATTCATTTAGCCTTGTTTATGTACACTAAAAAAAGAAAGCTTACACAGACCAATAAATAGCATTTAACTATATAAGATTATGTTCACGCGGTGTATTGGGGCGCATACTGTATGCGCCACAATACGTCGGGTGTTTTGGAAGCGTGTACTTCCAAAGCATGGGGGGGACAATTGACATGTCACTTCTCTCCCTGGGTGTACGATATGATTGTATTGTAAGCCGGGGGAGGCGAGGCGTAATTCATAGTTCTCTATGAGAGCTATGAATTACTGTAATTGCGGCATGCATTTCGCCATGTATAAAGTGCAAATACACGGCGAAATGTGTGCCGCAATTACAACGTGTGAAAATACCCTAACAAAGAAAGAAACAAAACTTTTAATTGTATAAAAAACATATTTAATAAAAACTGCCTAGAAATATAAAGCTGGACATGCACGTAATATACAGTATATCAGAAAAGTGACTACACCCCTCACGTTTTTGTAAACATTATATTATATATTTTCATGGGCCAACACTGAAGGAAGGACACTTTGATACAATGTAAAGTAGTCCGTGTACATCTAGTATAACAGTATAAATTTGGTGTAACCTCAAAATAACTTAACAGCCATCAATGTCTAAACCGCTGGCAACAAAAGTGAGTATATCCCTAAGTGAGAATGGACAAATTGTGCCCAATTTGCCATTTTCCTTTCATGGTGTCATGTAACTCTTTGGTGTTTCAAAGTCTCAGGTATGAGTAAGGAGCAGGTGTGTTAAATTTGTTGTTATTACTCTCACACTCTCTCATACTGGTCACTGGAAGTTCAACATGGCACCTCATTGCAAAAAACCGCCTGAGGATCAAAACAGAGGTATTCTGCCAGCATTGCTTCAGAGATTAAAAGAGCCTGCCAGTGCTCAGACCATATGCCGCACACTGCATCAATAGTGGTTCTCTCTGCATGGCTGCTCAGACAAGAAGGGAAGCATTGTTCAGAGATGATGCACAAGAAAGCCCCACAAAACAGTTGCTGAGGAAAAGACAAGCAGGACTAGGGACATGGGATTCACTTGGAACCACATATCCTGTGGTCTGATGAGACCAAGATAAACTTTATTTGGTTCAGATGGTGTCAAGCGTTGTGTGGGAGCAACCAGGTGGAGATGTACAAAGACAAGTGTCTACCAGGTCAGAAGCCTGGGGGTGGAGCAGTGGCAGGGTTTTGGGGCTGTATGAAGGGTTGCCTGGCTAGGTGGTGGAGCACAGTTCCAACTGTACTGGGAGATACGTAAAGCATGAGGCATGATCCCATCACTTTAGGATGAAACTGGGCCACAGTGTCAGTATTCTAAACATGATAACGACCCACTAACACACCTCCGAGATGACCAATGACCTTGCTAAAGAGAATAAAGGGTTTAATTAAAAGTGCTTGAACTGGCAAAGGCGATGTCTCCAGACCTAAACCCTATTGAACATATGTGGAGCATCCTCAAACAGATGGAGGAGCGCGAGGTCGCTAACATCCACCAGTTTTGTGATGTCAGGAAGGAGTGGAAGAGGATTCCAGTGGTACCTGGAGAAGTTCTAGTTAATTTCATGCCCAAGAGCATTAAGGCAGTGATGGCGAAAATTATGATGGCCAACAAAAAATTTTATTCAACGTTTACGGGGTCACTCGAAACTACTTAGGTAAAAGATTAATGATGGTCGCGTGTGTCTAATTGTGTGGTGTGCATGTATGACAGCTGTTATTGAAGTGCTTAGAGCACATGGACAGTTTCTGATGGGTTAAAGTAAAGAAATAGCTAGAGGAATGTAAAGATAAAGGTAGGTTGAATAGTGTAATGTGGATGATGGGTAGAGTAGTAGTAAAAAAGTCACTGAAAATCTTTCTAACAAATCCACACTCTAAAATATAACCTTTCTTAGATTAAATTAAAATTTATAATCATTCCATGAAAGCCAAATGGGTAGAAGAGAAAGCAATCCCGCTTACCATAACAATGGGGTGTGTAAGTTTTGTATTTCCAGACGTCCTAGGCCACCCTCAACACAAATCAATGGTCATCAATATAGATAGCGCGATGGGGGGGTACGAGGTGGACGTTCGCCGACATGGGATTGGCCACAACCATCGAGGGCTTCGCAGTGACTTGGTGATAGCTACAATGTCTTAAATGTTAAAGCCCATAATTCTCTTATATGTGTAACCACAAAATTACGTTAATTACTGCAATGTCAAAATATACTAAGATACTTCTACACCAAACCTTATGTGTACAAAAATGATACCATGCACACACACAGTTTGGACAAACAGTTAACATAAATATGGCATATGACCTTGATACTTGCATCCTTATCCAGTGATTTGCCACACCATCCCGTAGCGTTGTTCACCCACACTACAAAGTGACGCCAATGGGGGGTAAGGCAGGGGATAATTTTCAGTCTTAAAATTAGCATAAAGTTTATATAAATGTATGAGGGAATGGCAGTTATCGTGGAAACGAGCGTAAGGGATGTTCTAACCATGCGCTGGGAGACAAAGAAAAATAAGTGAGTACAGAAAGAGTGCCTGTGCCCTCTTGGGTGCCGCTATATACTCACTATATAAAAACTGTAAGGTTGTGGCGTTGGTATCAGAAAAAAATGCGAGTTGTGCCTTTTTGTTGTGTATGAATTTTGGGGGTGTTGAGAGTTTATGCTGTAACAGGAGTTCATTGACATATCTAGGATCTGTGGGTACAATAAGGTGTGTACCAAAGGGCGTTACGATTATCAGTTAAACTAAGTATAAGGCGGACGTTTTAGTCCACAAGTTGGTGGGTCAGGTTATGATACAGTAGTAGCAAGATCAATGAATACTGTGAGTAAAACAGAAAAGTATTTAGTAAAAAAAGAGCACAAAATAATACCAAAATTGTCATCTCTACCTGATAGTAACGTAAAACCACTAGGTGTTACTGTTACTGACCAGAAACCAATATATCAAGACCAATATTACCAATAAAACAATTACGAGTGACCAAGAATAAGCCCATTATAGCACTACCAGTAGTGGAATAATACACGATAACTGGTTAGTAAAACCATTGTCTGTTACAGAATATTAAACATTAAAATAAGATCATCGATTTATCACATACAGTGACCCTTATAGTTAGATGGCAGTTTGTACACAGGTTGGAAGACTTGCATATTAACTGTGTGTCTATACGTGGACATATGTAGTGATAGAAGTGACAGTGTGTACACCAGGTCTTCTCTGCAGAAGATGTGTAAGTGGTGTGTTGTACAGGGAGTTACATAATTAGTTGACTCCACAGGATGACGTCTTGTACTCTGTTTTTGTTGCTGTCATCAGTCCAAGACCATCATGACGTCTTCTCCCGGCCACAACTCGTTCACTGCCAGAATTTACCACACAAAACATGTTAGACTCCAAACAGGGAAAGCTTCCTCCAACACAACTACAGGGCCCCCATTTTTGCCGACCGTGTAGCGCTGTGACAGGACATCGTAATACATATAGTAGACAGCTCCACCAGATTAGATAGCGGATAGGAAGATGCTTCTTTTAGGTAGGTTTGACATTAAAAATTAGAATGGCAGACTCTAAATTTTAAGTATGACGTAGGCCCCTTCTCTCAGTAGAAGTGAGGAGATGAAGGGTCCACTGTAGGGCAGGGCAGTTTTAGGGCCGATAGAATGCGTAATAGGCCCCCAGAGATATAGATTAGGCAGCAATTGAGGATCCTACCAGTAGACAGAGATAGGACAAGGTAATTAGGCCCCAGTGATATAAGGATGGGTAGGTATAATGGCCCCCAGATATATGCTGGAAGGTAATGGATGGTACAAGTATATTGATATGGCCCCCAGTATATTACTAGCCAGGTAATATAGGACCCAGTAGAGAGTCGACTTTGAGGTTCGAGTTGTACTTTTAGCTACTGCCTCTGGCTAGATGACAACAGTGAATGGAGTAAATTGTAGAAAACAATTCGTGTATGTAGAATCGATATAGTACTTTGTTTAGAACCAATATGATTTGTTGTTGTTTACGCTTTAAGAGTAATTGTATCTGCCTTTTTTTTGTGAGATCTTGAATATGTGTGAGAAGAGTTAGGTAGACTTCTCTTTAGTTTAAGCAGATGTGTGAAACTGCAGTGGAATGTGCTTGGTGCGTAAAGTTAAGAAAATGTAAAATTCAAGGCCAATTACTTTCTCTAAGAAGACTAGCACCACTCTTGGCAATCAATGTTGTTAGGTGAGGGGATGTATGATCTGCTCAGTCATAGCACCAATGTACATTACATTACAAACACCTGTTTGTACTAGTGGTAACACAGGAGGTTTCCAGTAACTTTTTTTTAATTTATAGCCTATTTTCCAGACTGAACACAATGAAAATCTGTTGGAGGGAGGTGTAAAGTTGCAATGTTACTGCGGACAGCCGAGATATACGGTGGTTATAGCATCTGGTAGAAGATCTATATCGAGGTGTGGGCCAAAGACCCTGTGGCAGTAGTGTGCTTACTTGCTCAAGAAACTTAGTGGAAACGTATGGACTGTAACTGCAAATTTTCTATTTACACAATTATTATAGTGTCTCTGGTGTTATATTGTATCAAAACAAATTAGTTGCATGTCAAGATAATATTGCTAAATTAATAATTTAAAATATCAATGCAATGTGTATGTCTGAATATTTGTTTGGATTCTTATAGCTCACAGTTAAAGGGTACCATGAAAAAAAAATTACAGACCTCTCCATTCTTTGTAGATGGGAAAAATTGCTAAATCGCCAGTGTATCAAATACTTTTTTTCCCCACTGTAAATAAATGTTGAGTAATGATGTAAATACTTCTTTCCCTCACCTATCTTGCACGGGAATTATGGGCTTTACACTGATGGTTCTTCATTTCCATTCACCTCGAAAGTCAGAATTCTGAAGGCTTCCTGTTAACAGAAGAAAGTGCATTGTCCAGTGACAATAGACATGTTCTATTAGGTCACAACAAACTTAACTCCAATCTTCTGAAAACGGTAATGTAAAAGTGGTACAAGAGAGAGCTCAAGATCAATACAAATTGCTAACAAAATGATTTGCAAAGCTATTTAAACTTTGTTAAAAAAATAATGGTTGTTTTTACCTGTTCGTGATCACTTGGGTACATAATTATGCAGAGACTGAAGGTTATTGCTGAAAACCACTTTAAAAAGAACTAAATCACTGCTTTTATTCACATTACATAATATGCAAAATTTAAATAATAGATACATAACATTTATTTTGTTACTTTTTATGTGATTAAGCAGCAAGAAATGTACAAATAGTTATTTTGTCAGAATTTAATTTGTAAAGTCCATAAAGTATTCTAATCCTGAAAATTAATGTTTTCCTTTTGTTGCAGTATGATTTTTCTGGCTAATAAAATTACTACACTGTGATCATGTGTGGGAGGGGGGGTGAATGTGGTTAGAAAAGGCGCAATATTATCGAGTTAAGGGTGGAATACAAGGAGGATTGAGATTTGTTTTGGACATCTAATAGGGCTGTTGTTATTTCTTAGTGGTGAATAAGTTGGCTAAGAGTGAAAAGAAAATTGTACAGTCCCTTATGAGTACTGACTAGTAGAATAATGACAACAGTTATAAAGATACCCCCTAAGTGTGCTACGACGATAAACACCATGTGAAAGTTCCCAGTTATATACAGTGCTACTAGAAGACCTTTTGGCATATAGATGTGTTGTTTCTCTAAATTACATGTTGTACATTGGGCTGATGAATATTTGACCTAAGAAGGACTTGAGACAGCACCTACTTTAAAAATGAGTCTTAATGTGGAACCTGATGATACAGTATCTCAAAAGTGGAGTACATTGCTCGAAAATTGTTGGAAATGATTTTCTATTATACTCGAATAGGACAGTACCACTGAAGATATGACCACTTGAAGATCACATATGTACATTAGCAGCTTGTTGTACAGTTGTAATTTGGTGTGCCCTGAGAAATAATTTCAATAACATGCCTTTCAATGTCTAAGTTCTGGGCAAACAATAAAGTGGTGCACCACAAAGTGAAAAGTGACAAATTTGTGGCAGATTTGCCCTTAGTTCCTTCATTGTATTCTTGTGACTCGTTAGTGTTACAAGTCTCTAAGGGATGTGTGAATATGGGGAGCTGGGGAATGTGGGTATGATGGTTGAGTGTTATCGCTCGTTACACTCACTGGTCACTGGAAGTGCTACATGGCTTCTCATGGCAAATAACTCTCTGAGGATATGAAAAAAAAAAGAATTGTTGTCTACATAAAAGATGTTTAGACCTATTAAGAAGATTGGCAATCCCTGATAAGTTGTGTGTATCTAGCACAATGGGGCATTGAACGCACACAAGGGTTATAATTCACTTACCGCCTCAGACCAGTTTTGACCCTACATGAAGAGCACCATGTTTGAAATCTAACATGTGTCACTGATATGAGAATAAGTTTGTGATACTTTTTAACCTATTCTAGAGATGTGTGTTTAAGTTAGTAAGAAATTATTTGGTACCATAACAATCATTGTTTATTGTGTGTAATATAATCACAATATCTTGAATTAATGGTAGTTTAAATATGTCTGGGTGTGTAAGGACAGTATTTGTTCCACATTTTCATGGAAAATTTGAAACATAGATTTTGATGAAGTACCAGTCCACCTTGAGGGGCCTCGCTTTATGCTAGATACCCAGTAGAAAGGACTCAGACTTAGAAAACTAATCACCTTGAAGTATTCACTAAACAGAATTTAGGAAGTTCATTACACCATTAGTGTTTCACAGGAAGTTAATAAGCAAATTTGAGAGGTGAAATTTAAAAAATTTCCCATTTTTTTGTACCATTTTCCATCTTTATCATTATTCCTGGATATCGTGTGATGGATGTGAAATGGGAGAATAATCATACCTATTCAGGATTTTCCCCAATTATACTGTTCGTTTAGAGATATCCATAATATGTGGCCCTGATGCACTATTTTTCGACTCTCAACCACAAGACTCAGAAATAGAGACTGCATTTTTACAGAATAAAAAAAAAACACTTTTATTGAAAAAGGTAAATCGGTGTTAATCGCCATAGTCTGGAGCCATAACTTGTTTTATTTTTTGGGTCAGAGCTGTGTTATGTTTGAGGCTTGTTTTTGTGGGGATGAGTGTGACGTTTTGGGGGGGGAACAAAGGCTGTTTGATCAGTTTAAATTTGTTTTTGGGGGGAGAAGGCGGGTAGGGGTGTGAAGAAAATAAATGCAACTCCCAATAGGTGTGTTTTGTATTATTTTTATTACGATAATCAGCACGCAGTCATAAGTGCTCAAGTTAGTATTACTTTGTGGGCCTATACGATTATGGCGATACCCAATTTATATATAGTTTTTGTTTTTTTTTTTTTTTTTGCGGAAATGCTTTAACTGTGTAAAATAATATTTATGCATTGCTGTCTTCTGAGTGTATAACTTTTTTTATTATTCATATATGCAGAGCTGTGTAATTGCTTTGTTTGTGTGAGTGAACTGAAAATTTTATTGGGTACCACTTTAACATTTATTTGAGTTTTTGTTAACCATGTGGTGATTCAATTTTATTGGTTGAGGAGGAATGGTATTAAAATTGCAGATATGCCACTTGACTGTTTTTTTTTTGTTTTTTTGTTACAGTGTTCACCTTATGGTTTAATAATGTGGACGAGGGACCCTTCCTATAGGATATGTTGTTATGACAGTTTGCAGATGATGCTTCAAGACGTATGCTATTACTTTACTTTTTTTTGAATGTTTGTGGACGGAAGGCTGAGCTTGGGGTCTGGAAAGGGGAAAAGGGTGTTGTATGTGTTTTTATTTTATTTTTTGTGTTTTACTTTTTTGGATTGATTTTACTTTTTGTTTTACGTTCCCATAGGGATTTGTATATAAGTGTGTACTGCTCTCGTCCTCATGGCATCTTTCATTTCGCTATTGATCGGCCATGCCTTGTAGTGAAGTGACCTCAGACATCACTGAAAGCCTTTTTGTTGCTTCTGGAGACGCTGTCTGGGAAGCCAATCGCAGGACGAACAACGATTGTGACCATGGACTTGCTCCAATGGGGGACGGAGAGATAGGCTCCCCCCTCTGTATCATTCCTTGTAGCTGCAGCCTAATGGCTGATTAATCGACGGCTACACTAAGGCCTGGAGCTAAAGTCTATTTTTGAGTGTCTTAGTAGTGACCGGATTCCTTTGTGAGTATTAGTAAAATCATTTTCAAGCATAATTCTGCATAATGATTGGAAAAAAAAATGTGACTGTCTCAATTGGTGATACAGCAAACTAGAAATAAAATATCGTGATTGTGAAAATACATCCTGAGGGGGTCAAGTTATACGCACGTGTCACCTCTGGATATAGGTCATAATGGTACGTTTTTTAGGTGTAGATTTGCCATCTAAGGTCTTTGAAGGACTGGTTTTTAACACCTTAGAGGGCCACAAACCTGTTTATGGTTCTTTAAAAAGAGTAATATATATGTAAATGAGAGCAATCACACATTAGTCCTGTAGGTTGCTACTCCTTTTGATTTGCTTGTGGTTGAACCAAATAGCGCACTAGGTCCACATATGGGGTATCTCTGAAAATGCTTAACATTTAATCAATATTTTAAAAATGAAAGACCAATGATGAGTTACTATAAGCCTTCAGTTGCTAGAGACCAAAAGCGCAAAATACAGGGCCAGACAAAGAAGATACACCCAAATGAGTAAACAGGGAGGGAACGTTCCTGGTAGGACCGTGATTGGAATACCTGTACAATCCTCTAGTCCCCTGGCTACACTACAGTGTAATCGCATTCTATAAGGGTGTCCCTGTCTGGATCCTAACCCTTAACACACTAGAAAAATCCCTAGAATACCCTCACAAGGGAGTCTCTACATCCTTCTAAAAAGAATGTCCCAACATGTTTCACCTAGGTTACAACACGATCTCCTCAGGGGACAAATATGGGAGAACAGAGGGAGTAAAAGACTGGTATCATCAAAAATTGCAGTTTGAGTTAGACCGTGAAGATGTAGGACAAACGTGCCAAACGTTCGCACACCAAGATAAAGATCAAATGAATATGCAATATGTTATTCAATCAAAAGCGCACTAAGATTGGACATATGCAGACATTCATAGTGTTTTACTATATATAGATGCTGAGTAAGTGTAATAAACATATACTTAAGATCACCTACTTTGTTGAAGGCATCCACCGAAGAACATCCCATACCAAGTTGCTCATAATAGGGCCAATACACTCATCAGCGTTATGGAAGGGTTCCTGGTACGTGACAAATATGACAACTTTGGGATAGATCTTAACCACAGCCATGAATGTCGGTCTCTCCATAGGTGCACTGTTCAACGCACCATAGTTATGCATGAGGCCCATGTATATGCAGTCTGTGCGTGGCAACCGGCAAGAGTCTTACAACACTGAGATTTGATGATACTGTCTGATCTCCTCTGCTTTTGTCCATATGTGTCCTTGAAGAGGATCGTGTTGTATCACTGGGAGTAGGCCTGAAAACATGGTTAGAAGAGTCCTGTGTTAGGAGGGTGGTGTTGGGGACTTCCCTTTGTGAGGGAGTATTCTGAGGGGATTTTTTAGTGTGTGAATAGAGTTAGGATGTCAAGTTCTGGGACTTGCCTTATAGGGGGCGAGTAACAATGTAAGTGGTGAAGGCAAAAGGGGACGAGAGGATTTGTAGGATGGTACATGTAGAGTCTGCCTGGGGATAAGTATTGAAAGAGGAGGATCTTAACCTGTGATGTTCGTGTCTCTGTCTTTGAGGTGAGACTATTTTGATTTTGGTCTCTGCACCGGGGACTTTTGTAGTAATCTCATTAGCTTTATTATACTTTAAAATGATTGAGTTAAACATTTAAGTTTTAAGGAAATTTTACCACTGTCTGGGAAGTGTTCTTGGTATTCTGGGTAAACTGTGTGGGCATTAGTTCCACAATTGTTCGCTCGTGTACATACTTTATTTCTCTAAAAAAATGGCAAGAATTACAGGGGGAATCATTATTGAGTTGTGTTCCCTGGTTAACATTGACTATGTTTCCAGGAAGTAATGGTAAGTAAATGTGAAAATTTTAAAAAAGATTACATCTTTTAAATTTTCACCTTACCACTTTGCTTTTCATCGCCGGTAAAATAACTAACTTCCTAAATGCTGTTTTGAATACTTTAAGAGCTGCAGTATTTAGGTGGAGTCATTTATGGGATTGGGTATGTCTTAATAATTGCCCTTCAAAGCACTGGTGTTTTTTTTTTTTTCCCTGAAAAAAATTATAAGTTTGCAAATAATCTTGAACATTGTGAAAAAATTGTACTTAAGTTTAAGAACCCCCCTAATGGTAAAAAAAAATAAACTGCTTTGGTTTGGTTGTAAATATCTCTCTGTACACGTAAGACCATTGTGTTGTGAACTTTACAAAAATCGGCAATATGTTGTACAATTTCATCGACCAAAATGTATTGCAAAGTTAAAGCAATATGTGTCATAAGAAAACTGTCTCTGAATCACATGGATAAGTAAAAGCATTAAAAGTTATTCCTACATAAAGTTATATATGTCAGATTTGAAAAATGCAGCTCTATAATAGAGATCTAAACTGGCTGTGGACGGATATAAAACGGTTAATAGGTAGAAGGCAAATCCTACAGACAGAAGGTTAGTTCTGTAGAATATAGTGCAGGTTTTGCCTTTTCCTATTGAATCTCAAGTGTAGAAAAATTGTGACACAGTTTAAAGAATGCTATAAATCGTGCACAGTAATTTTACATCAAGCAGATCGAATACAGTGTAGGACATATACAATACAGGATAAGTAGCACAGACATATTTTTTGTGCAGTGTTGATAAGGTGCTTAGGTTCACCCAGCAAAACGCATTGTTTGGTCTGCAGGTTTTTTTCAGGCGTTTTGAATAGATTGATGAGGAGTGGTTGGAGGGTGAGGGTGGTGGTCGAGTTGTCATATAGGAAGGGTACACAGGTAAGCTTGTACACATGGACAGTTGAAAATGAATACACCTTGTGGTGGTGTTTTGCGTGTTAAAAAATTGGTCCTGGACACATCCGCCATTTTCTACTTAATGCACAACACTGCGAAGTTGTGAGCCTTTATGCACACTTACTCCCATTATAGTCAATGCGACCTTAATGTCAATTTTGTTTGCATGCTTTTTGACATGTAATCGCAAAATACTGCCTGAAAAAATATGAATTCTTTAGTTACATGTATGAATGGTCGCAAAAAGAAAGGTTGCAGATTCAAAGTTTGCTTCGTGTTATATATTATATGACATAATTGCTGACATTTGTTGTTTGGAACCGGATATTTCACTTGGCTGTTACTGATGAATTTTCCAGGTAAATATAGAGTATTCTTGATACTTGTAAGTGGAAAAAAATCTATGTTTTGACTATTGTGTTACTATACCTCTGTATTGTAGTAAGGCTGATTTGATATAAAACTTGTACTAAAAGCCTCTGGATACCAAAGCAAGTTTTTTCGTATTTCGTCTCTTGTGTCTCTGGTTTGTATGGGGAGGTATAGGATGTGCTTGTAGAGGAGTGGTATAGGAGTGGAAAGCCGCACTGCGCTGATCAGGTGACATTGACGCAAGGGACACTCAATGCATCTATGTTTGAACTGGGAGAGCAGAATAACAAGATTTCAGTTTATTGAAATTAGATAATGGGAAGAATACTGTCAGTGAATCGTTATTCTACATCCAAGTAAGTATACATTTTTTTCTTCCATTCTGCAGACTTAATAAAGAATGATGACCACTATCTCCCTGGCTTTGTCATTTTAATGTTTCAGTTTATTTTATGGTTAATGGCACCATTACGGTGCTATTAGCAACCTAAAATGTGAGCTGGAATAGCAAATCCAGCACTAGAAATCTTTACACACTCTATATTGCTAGTTGGTGTACCCGGCAAACACAGAAGACTGAATCCAGCAGAAATAGTAACTATAAACATCTAGAAAAGTAACGTGTACATTTTTATTTTAGGAAAAAAAAAGATTAAAGGGGTTGGTCCTCACTTACATGGAATTCATGCTTACCTCAGTCCTTGGTTTTATTGGTTTTGTGCATTTGAATTCAGGCGGCGTTGCGTGTTTGTACTGAACTTTCTACTAGGGCTGCAGTAGAAGTCAGGTCTGTGCTATAGCAACCAGTTTTGTGCTGGAAGCCTATCTAAAGAGATTTGAACGAAGGTCGGTGGCGATAGGTCGAACCTGAGGAAGCTGATGCAGCCCATAAAGAAGGGGATTGATATAGGAATAGGTAGAACACTGTTAATGGACACATATTGCAAAGTGACTGTTTTGCAAGCTATTGAACATGTAAAAAGACATGTTTCCTTGTAGTGAGACAAACCACTTTCCCTTCTTTAGCTTTTGGATCTACTCTAATACACAATCAAGCTGTCTCGGTGTGTATACAAGGTGTGCGATAGGCTGTCTGTGCATATATCCCTCGTTATTGTCAATTTATCACGGCGATTTATCAGAGTTAAACAAAAAGGGATGATTATTGGTTTTTTGGGCCAAGGGTGGCAGTTTTTCTAAAACTGCACAGTGTGTAAAATCTGTTTGCGTGCTGCTGTGGTGAAAGTGCGTTGTGAATGGAGAAATGGCACTCGTGTGAATAAGCAATGCGGAAACTACAGAGAACCACATGCCATTGATGTGGAAGGTAATCATTGACTAAGAAGGTGTTCAAGGGTTGACCAGTATTCTACAGTGGAGCAGATCACCCATCCAGGAGAACTAGAGGACCAACAGAGTGTGTTGTTAACTATATAGTGTTAACATATGAATGGGAACGGATCCACTGCGCTAGGCAGTAGTTTCATCAGCTGACAAATACCCTGCAAACATTGCTGGAAGAGCACGAGTTGGTGGTGGCAGCGTTGTGGTCTGAGAAATGTTTTTGAGGCATTTTTCGGCCCAGTTATCTGTGTTGAAGAAAACTGGAAGAACTGCACACCAAGTGTTGTGGATAGGAGACAGGTGTCCAGTGGAAAGGCCAGTCCGGCATAGAATTCTATGTAAAATAAAGTAAGGGTACATCTTGAGTTAAACGTTGCACTTGTTTTAGATGATATGTTACATAAACATCAGCCCTCCATATGCATTAATAGAAGCAAAAGTCAATAGATAGCGGTATTCCCACTGCCCTATGTTTTGGCCGAATAGGGACCGATTTGTGTGGAGTAGAGAACCACATGAAGGAGAGAGCACTGGTTCTATTCCAATAGATAAGACCTACTTACACTACTTGCTGGGCATCATATAGATGCCTTGGAAGTTGTACTACACAGCATACACTTGCCTCTCTTTATACCTGATGAGATCAAGCAGAAAAGTAGGCCCAGACGGGGACTAACTTTCATCTTATTTATCTGTTACATGGGAGACTCCCTTTTAAAGTTGGGGTGATTGGATATGGTCAAAGAGCGTATCGAAAGTTGGTTAAGTAGGCTGCTGTAATGCGTGTGGCAAATAGTCCAAAGCTGAAAGTAGGGGGATTGTTGTATGGTCATCAGATGATGCAGGGCCCCTTCTCTACTTCTGGACAAAATGCAGGGGCCCTAAATACTGATATCAGTGGGGAGATATTTTTTTTCACTATGTATATACTATGAAGATGCTAAGTAGGATAAGTTAGAAGCAATGAAAAAGACTGTGACAAAGCCCAGGATAACTTTTCCAGGTATTACAGATTTTTGTATGTCCAGATGCAATTAAAGTCCATTTATCTTTGTGGAAAGGAACAAAGAAACACTGTGGGTAAATTGTATGAACAGGGCTGCACCAGTTTTCTGGCATCAAAAAGCTGTAGTAGACCTGTTCTATAGAAGTATGAACAGTCGCACTTCAAACTTAGGCACAATAAGCGGCAATGCAACACTTTTTAATGCGCCAAAGATTAGGGGCGTCGCACCACATTCATAGAATTAGAGACATTTATGATTCTTTGATGTAAAACTTTGGCGCATAACAGTTAGAACAGCCAGACAAGGTTAAAGGTGGTCTGCTTGAGCCTGACTTGTCATATTGTCACTACACTGCGCTTGTATGTATGACTTGTAGAAGAACAGGTTCATACATTCTGGCGTGTTATATACTACCTTAAAGCTATTGAAAACTGGCCTGTCAGCACCAGGACTCATACGTGTCACTATGTATTTCTTAAAAAGAAACCAAAAAATAAGAAACAAATAAAAATTGATCAGCACATCCAAAATGAAAGAAAATGATGTAGATGCATGCTGGCGTGACGGCAAATAATGCAAGCATAATATCATATCAGCAGCACTCTACAAAAGCTAGAAGACAGTCAAAGTGAATATATGAACTATTTTAAAATGAATTTCTGCTACTTTTTGGACACATGAAAATTTGAGGTTCTTGCGCACATTTTTGATCAAAAACTGCGAGTGTTCATCCACCACATGGTGACCTTACTTCAAATGGGGACCTACATTAACATCTCACCTCACTTGGTACCCTCTCAAGCCTCCATACTTTCAGGGAATGAAGGTCCCAGCTACACCCTGCGCTGATTAAAGAAAGTCTGTGTGGAAGTACAGCGTGCATGACCAAAATAATGAGTGCCATTCTTCCATGCAAACAATCCAAAAAATAAAATTGATCAGCACATCTAAAACAATTAAAAGAAAACTTATGTAGGTGCACGCTTGCGTGGCAGCAAATAATGCAAACACAACAACATATCAGCAGCACTCTACAAACGCTAAGAGGCAGTCACTTTTTCCCTGTGTTATTTCTTATTATTACACATAATTTATGGACATCTATTGTTTGGTTTCTTTACCTATTTGGATTGGATGGAACTTTTAGAAATAAATTTACTTATAAAATTTGTGACATGTTTAATACTTATTTCACTCACTTTAGGTCTTTACTGTGAGTCTCAGACTTTGATAGTGACCCTGTTCTTCAACTGCTTAAAGAAACCCTCTAATTCAAAGTAGGGCTAGTCAAACCTGTAAACTGCCAGACTGAAAACTTCCAGACCTTTCCATAACTGTAGGTCTTGTTTTGGAGGCCTCATCCATTGTAGTGGTAAAAATGGCCATTACTGTGGCCTGTTTATATGGTTCTTCTCTGTTGGTCCCAGACCTTGACAGCTTTGGGTTGCATTTGTTGTCAACGGGATTCAGCAAGGCTGAATTGTGGACTTCCCGCCTTTAAGCTCCCTTACCGTGAAGGAAATAACAGGCTCAGATCTTGTTCGATCCAACTCAGCCACCACAGCAGGCTAGTCACGTCAGGGGTAGTGACCTGGGAGTCTCCTACCACACAAGACCAACCGGCCTTGCCGCAGGCTCTGAAGAAGCCCGGAAGGCTCCTTAGACTCTGCTCCCTGACGTAGCTTGTACCATCGCCTGTGATGGTCCAGAGGATTCACCACCTGTGGATTCCTTATACCGACTCACTGAGCCGAGCAGCAGAACTAAATTGCAATGTAGTACAGTTCCGTATAATATAATAGTACAAGCCCAAGTCAGACTAGTGCTATCTACAGTTTCCATACATTAGTTACAGCTGTTTAGGTCACAGTGACACTTATAAAGTGTAAAAAATTGGAGTACAAAAAAAAACGAATTGTCCGTAGGTACGTTTTTTTCCCATAGAAAACCATTGAAGTTCTGCACCAGTGCATTAATGCTGTAATTCTACCACTAATTGCATATGCCATGCAACATGGAGTCATAGCTGTAGTTTGCTGAAAAGTGACTTTAATAGGTTAATCATTAAGAAGCCTTTACACAAACAAGAGCATGACTTGTAGTATATTTTCTACAATTGTCCTTTTATGAGCATTTTTTCTGCTGATTGTAGTAACAGGTAAGAAATGTCTTAGCATAAAGTTGATACAGTCCATCTTATCCACTCATTAAGAATTCAGTTGTCACAGATTTATGTGTCCATACAATATATCTGGTGATATCTCAGCTTGGCAGGAGTTTACATTTCTAGAACGATGGCTTTTTCTCCAAGGATTATAATCTGTGGTCTTGTAATAAACAAAAAAAACTATTAGATTTTGGAATTGCATGCTCATGTCATATGGTTAACATTTTAATTGATAATTTTTAGGGCACCATTAAACTGAACAAATTTTAGTCTGTACATTTATAATAGAATACTACATATGCAGCCATAAAAGGTTTATGCCTTATTTAGAGGTGTATAATATACTTCCGAAATCCGCTGGAAATCCACTTTGAGAATCTGCAACAGAAAATCCACACTGTATATCAGTTCTTCATGGAAATAGTCTGCAACAAGTGGATGAGATTTGTAATGTCTCTTCCATTTGGCTGGTACTGTAAACCACTGCACAAATCCGCAAATAAAATCCACAGCTTTTTTTTGTCTTGTGGGAATTTACCGTTACACAGTTAACATCTATTTCCATATTGTTCATCTTTAAAAAAAATCTATAAATACTAAGTGGATCTATGCTGCTGTACATTTGGGTAAGTAGAAGGGCAGGTGCCCAAATGTTATATCAAATCTATGTATATGGTTTGTATGTGTGTACATAGGATCTATATGCAAGTTTGTGTATAAATATTTGTGTGCATATAATATTTTGCACTGTAGAAAGAACTACATACACCTTCTATAAATTAGAGTGTTAGTCACAATAGACTTCCATGACTGTATATGCAAAAGGCACATGCCAAGTATTTCTATACCAGTCACTCCAAGGTGAATTCTAATATTCCTAATTTATAGCATGGGAAAATTAATCCTTATAATACATACTGTGGCTTTGACAAAACCTTTATTACAGAGGAAACAGGAGCTGTATGTTGACTTCAACTAATATAAATCCATAACAGATCCTCTGTGTATAAGAGCCCTGTAGCGTAAAAAAAAGGTTGCTAATAGTGCCAAAGTGGGTGTAAATCCCACCAAAAACAACATCTGCAAGGAGTTTGTATGTCCTCCCTGTGTTAGTGTGGGTTTCCTCCAGGTACTCCGCTTTCCCCCACACTCCTAAAACATACTGATAGGTTAATCTGGAATAAGGCACAGGGACCAATGTGAATAATGTCAAACTCTGTACAGAGCTGTGCAATATAATGGCTCTATATAAAAGAATAAAATAAATAAATAACTTAAAGGGGTTGTCTCATTACATTGATTCATCTTACCTCAGTCCTATTTTCTTGGTTTCATTTTGAATTCAAGGTGTGACGCTCGGTGTTTAACTGGCTTCAACAGGCTGAGTATGAAGTCCAGGTCTGTAGCTATAGCAACCAGTGTTGGAAGCCTATCAGGATAGATCAAACAGGTCTGTAGCTAAAGCGACCAGAGGATCTGAGGCAGTCCATATAGGAGGGACTATCTCAGAATAGGTAGGACACTGTTAATGGACATATATTGCAAAGTGACTTGTTTTTGCAAGATATTTAACATAAAAAAGCAATCCTTGTAGTGAGACAACCCCTTTAAGTAGCTTGGGCCCCTTTTATATATTTTGCATTGGGGCCCAGGGGCTATAAGTTATACCTCTGGCAATATTTATCATATAATTCCTCTGTCATGACCATATTAGGCAACAGCGCAGTCCTCTGTCTGAAGGGTGGAAACTGCGCTTTTGGCTATGATTGTGCCTGTATTGTGTATGGTTTTTACACTGGTTTGAACACTGCTCTGGATCGGGACTCTGACATCCCTTAAGAAGACCAGTTTTGCTCTGGAAGCTTACCTGTGATAGTCTCTTGTTGATCTAGCTGGCATTCTTTTCTGACTTGTTTGCTTAGTATGCTGACCTTTTGTTACCTCTGTTAGGAAGGGACTGTTGACCAGTTGTTGCTTAGGGTGGGACCAGCAAGTAGGCAGTGACAGCCTTTGAGGGTCTAGTGCTAGGGCTCACTGTCTGTCTGTCCCTGTTCAGATTCCTCGTCGCTCACACTATCACAGGCCCTAAAACTTTTTTTTTTCCCCCTCCGGACATCCGGATTGGCATGGATGCTATTCAGGAGCTCACCAATCAGGTGGAGGGTCTGGCTAACCTGGTGTCTGACCTGGCAAATCAGGTACACCTTCTCACCCAGCAATGAGTGGATGCTGCTGCTACTCCCACTACGGTAGCCCCTGTCCCGCAGTCAGCTGTTTTCAGGGAGCCAAAAATGCTCCTCACGGACCGTTTTTTGGGGACCTCACTAAGTTTGATACCTTTTGGGAGTCATGTTGCCTATAATTTCGGGTTAAGCCCCTTGCTTCTAAGCCCAAATGGTGGGTCTAGTGGGCCCTCAAACTTCCCCCCACCACTCCAGAGTGGTTATCCTTAGACCTGTTTTTCCAGTCCCTGGGTCTCTTATATTCTGAGCCAGACCACACATCACTTGCGGAAACTCAGCTTCTGGCTATAAGTAAGGAGAAAAGTTTGATTGAGGAATACTACACCAAGTTCCACAAGTTTTGTGTGACTGCTGGATGGTTTGACCCAGTGCTAAAGACCCTATTGAGACAGGGCCTATCTGATGCATTCAAAGATGTTTAGGTCAGTCACACCATCTACAGTACTTTAGAGCTGGCCATGGCTCCCGCGGTCCACATTGACCACAGGCTCCGGGAAAGAAGAAAGGAAAGGTTAGGCCCCGACCATTCATCCGTGTCTTATATGCCAATGCAACTCAGAGTCATGGACGCTAGACCAGGAGAGAGTATTGCAAGAGAACTGCCCTGTGCCTATACTGTGGCAAAGCTGGTCATTTTCTTCAGAGTTGCCTCTTCAAACACAGGTCGCAGCCGGAAAAACTCCAGTGCCTTGAGTGCCAGTCGGAGGAGCCACTCAGGCATCCAGGTATCTTCTATGTTTATTTCAAAAGTAATATTGGTTATTGATTCTAATTCTATATTTGGGCACACCCTGATTGATTCCGGGGCGGCTGTCAACTTTGTGGATTCTGCTTTTGTATCAACCTTGGGCCTGGAATCAGTGAAGCTGGATTATCCTTACTCCATTGGCAGGAGGGAGGATTCGCTTCAAAACCACCCAGTTGTTTTTGCAGGTTGGCCCTAGACATTCTGAGTTTTTCTTTGTGGTTGACAATTTATCATCAGATATGATTTTGGTTCTCCCTTGGTTGCGTAATCATAATTCCGTCTTTCACTGGAGTAGAGGGGAATTGATTGAATAGGGTCATCAATGCTCCTTCCACTGTGTTTTTCTACAGGTGTTTGGGTGCCAGATGGAGGAGGCCAACCCTCCTGATTTCATTCCTGACTTTGCTGATGTTCCTGACAAAGAATCGGCTAAGTTATTGCCACCTCATGAGTCTTGTGACTGAGGTGTTGAGTTCCTTCCCGGATCAGGACACCCAAGGGAAGGATCTTCAGTTTGTCATGAGCACGAGGCTATTCTTGAGAAAAATTCATCCAACGACCAATGCTCACGAACTTGCTGCCTCTGTTGACCTAGTAACACTCCTGGGGTGACTGGCGTGTCCCACCTTTCACCACTTGGTTCACAGGAAGAGACTGAAAGCAGAACCTTGACACTTGCTGAGCCAAGTTCTCATGCATAGTCTCCTGTGTCAGACTCAGAAGTAGAAGACAAACTACTTTGCACAGTCTGAGCCCAGGTTGCTCAGAACCTGGTTAAAGCTCAAAACAACCAAAAGCGCTTTTCCAACAAAAAACATTCTGTAGGTTCTAATTATGCTTTGGGTAATAAAGGGTGGTTATCTACTAAGAACCTGCGCCTTAAAGCATCCTTCTAGGAACTTTGTCCTGTGTCTCATCAAACAATGCTGTTGCCTGAGCCCTTCCAAGCCAGGTGGATCTATTGAGCGTCCAGAGGTGCCTCATAAAAGGGGGGGGGGGAAGGTACTGTCATGACTATGCCTGTTTAGGCTACAGTGCAGTCCTCTGTATGTAAAGTATGGCGGAAACTGAGCTTTTATCCATGATTAAAGAGAAAGTACTAAACCAGATCATCCGTAACAAATTAAGTCAGCACGGACTTACGCAGGCAATGCGAAGACTTCAAATAGAGAAATAGGAATGCCCAGCTGATATTGTAGATTAATATAATCCACGTTTATTAGGAGATGAATAAAATGTAATAGGACAAATAGGACAAAAACATCTGACGCGTTTCAGGCCCAGAACATGTCGGCCCTTAGTCATAGCATACTAAAACAAAACCATAGACACACCTATATAATGACGTTAATCAACCAACACGTTACAATTAGTGTGAATATGTTATAGAAAACACAAAAAGAAAAACAATAGACCATAAGTAACTATAAATAAAGTCAATAATGCAAAATTAAGTCTTGTCTATTGTTTAAGCCACATGGCATACGGGTTTTCAAAGTAAAGATCCAGAAGGACTCACGATTTAAAAGTTTCCTTCTACGATCACCTCCTCTCACTGGAACATTATTTTTCTCAATACCCTGAACCGAGAGAGTCTCAGTGTTGCCTGCATGCTAGAGTATGCAATGACCAGGGCCAGACTGGGAATAAAAATCAGCCCTGGCACAAAGCCCCCAGCAGCCCACATACAATATCCGCTTACAAAATTCCCCTTGTTCTCGCACATCGCCAATTTCTAAAATAAACTACACTATAAAGGTGCTTTCAACCAGAGTATTTTTGGTGCCTTTTGATGTTTTTTTTGGTGTGTTTTTGTGCAGAAACGCAGAGCAGTTAATGCTGAACATTTCTGCACAAAAAAACGCATCAAAAATGCACCAAAACTGCTCTGTGTGAGAGCCCCCTACAAACAAGCAAGAAAGAAAAAGTGATGCAGAGAAACCCCTCGTCACAGAGTCAGGTGTGCATTTGCTTTACAATCAGGGACAAGCCCACACTGCCACTACATAAGCACCAACATAACCTACAACCCCACCAATCACATCACCAGTAATCAGGTCACCATCACATTAATACAGCCCTGATTCAACACAGAAGTACAATAAGCCCTGACATCAGGGACTCAAAGGAGACGTCTTCGCTGACGGGAGTTGTTCTCTTCTCCTTTTCTTCTGCTTCTGGCCCAAACCTCCATGATGTCTCCCTGATGAGTCGTTCCCTTCCATTTCTTTCTCTGTCCAGAACAGCATGCAATGTCCTCTTCTAGTGGTCACTACTCGTCCCTGTAGAATTTACCACAAATAAATTCTACAGGTAGCACTTTCCTATCAATTCCCTAAACAGCGTATGTTAGACCCTAAAAATTAGAAATTAAAAAATTTCAGATAAGTGGCAAGTAAATAGGTAGACCCCCATTGGTTAGGTAAACAGGGCCTTCCTCCATTAATTTGGTAGGTAGACAGGGCCTACCCCCAGTAACTAGCCAGGTAGCTGGGGCTGCCCCCAGTAATTAGCCAGTTAGCTAGGGCTGCCCCCAGTAATTAGCCGTTAGCTAGGGCCAGTAATTAGCCCGGTAGGGCCAAGGCCAGTAAGTAGCCAGGCTGTGCCATTATTTACGCAAGCAGGGCCAGTATATAGCCAGGCAGGACCAGAATATAGGCAGGCAGGACCACTATGTAGCCAGGCAGGGCCAGTATATAAGCAGGCAAGGCCACTTATAGGTAGGCAGGGCCAGTATATAGGCAGGCAGGGCCAGTATATAGGTAGGCAGGGCCAGTATATAAGTAAGCAGGGCCAGTATATAGGCAGACAGGGCCACTTATAGGTAGGCAGGGCAGTATATAGGCAGGCAGGGCAGTATATAGCCAGGCAGGGCCATTATATGGGTAGGCAGGGCTGATATATAGGTAGGCAGGGCAGTATATAGGTATGCAGGCAGGGCAGTATGGGGCAGTATATAGGTATGCAGGCAGGGCAGTATATAGGAAGGCAGGCAGGGCAGTATATAGCCAGGCAGGGCAGTATGGGGCAGTATATAGCCAGGCAGGGCAGTATATAGCCAGGCAGGGCAGTATGGGGCAGTATATAGCCAGGCAGGGCAGTATGGGGCAGTATATAGCCAGGCAGGGTAGTATGGGGCAGTATATAGCCAGGCAGGGCAGTATGGGGCAGTATATAGCCAGCCAGTGCAGTATGGGGTAGTATATAGCCAGGCAGGGCAGTATGGGGCAGTATATAGAACGACAGGGCAGTATGTAGCCAGGCAGGGCAGTCTTGGGCAGTATATAGCCAGGCAGGGCAGTATATAGCCAGGCATGGTTGTATGTGTCAGTATTTAGGTATGCATTCAGGGCAGTATATAGCTATGCAGGGCAGTATGGGAAGTATATAGGTATGCAGGGCAGTATGGGGCAGTATATAGCCAGGCAGGGTAGTATGGGGCAGTATATAGGTATGCAGGCAGGGCTAGTAGTTTAAAAAAAGTAATAAAACCAATACTTACCTGAAGTCTCTGCCTCCTCTTCTCCTCTTCCCTCCTCCGGAGCCGGTGGCCGCTCACTCCCGGGTGCGCGCCGCGGAGCAGGCGCGCGATAATGTCATCACATCGCGTGCCTACCCCGCGGCCTCCTGGGAGCTGAACAGACGGGATCAGAAGATCCCCGCTGTTCAGCCGAGGCTGCTGCCTGCACCGCACGGTGCAGGCGGCGGCCGTGATGGCTGCATGGCTGGGTTGGTGACCCGGCCGTGCAGCGAGGGGGGCCTGTCGGCCCCCTGCCACAGGGGTCCGGTCGCAGATGCGACCATTGCGGCCCCTGTGCGTGCGCCGGCACTCGGGGCCCGGACCCCAGCGGCCCGCCAAGAAAATGCCCGGTTTGCCCTATTGGGCAGTCCGGGCCTGGCAATGACGGGACATGACAGATGCACCCCGTGTGAACAATGCTTTAGTAACGGAGAGATGTCTCCTAATGCGATCCTTCAGTTTTCAAATCGTGCACCCAACAGCCATGATTGTGCCTGTATTGTGTGTGTTTTTTACACTAGTCTGACTGGAAAGTAGCTCACTGTCTGTCTGTGACCAGATTCCTCAGTCCCCTCATACCCTCATTTAGTGTCAGCTACATGCCTCCTATGCAGTATCAGTCAAAATGACTTGAAGGGGTTATCCAAACTATTTTTTATTGACTTTAACCCCTTAATGATGCAGCAATTTTGGGATTTTTTAGTTTTTGTTTTTTGTTCCTGCCTTCTGAAAGCAGCTACCACATACTAGGGGTCCCAATTAAAATATAACCTTTAATAAATATTATTTAAAACTATCCGCATAGACAAGATGGAGATCAAAAACACTTTAATACATATGCTTATATAAATATATCCACCATATTCATGTATCCTGTCCAGGGGAAAAAAATAACCAAACAGTGTATCACAAATCAGTCTGGGCTATCAAAGGTACATATAAAACCGTAGACAAAGATGTTGAAAAATGAAGCCACAATCGACAGTAAGGCATCTTACGGTTAGATTACTTTTTTTCACAGATCGAATCCCTAAAAATACAGATGCATTAGATATAAGCTTTCCCTAGTATTTGCCCTACAAATATTCCCTACGGAATATAGTATCCTGGATGTTAGGATACTATATCCTTTTGTAGGGATTGCCTTATTGTCAGATTGCTAGTACTCACGTATCAATATACTTTTTGTCCCTGTGTGACATTTTTGGTGTCTAGTGTATCCTTGGGCACTGTTGGGTTTAGGGAGGGTGTTCCTGTGTGGGGTCGCCCCTTTTGGGGCGGGTGCCCCGCTTGTATATGTTCTTGTGTATGTGTTATAGGATAATAGGTCTTTATTGGGGTGTTTTCCCCTTTTTAATGATTAATTAATAAAGGTTATTTTGTTAGATATTATTTGCACTCATAGGCATTTCGTTGTTTCTAGTGGTTTATTATTTCTCTCTATGGTTATAATGCCGGGTATGTTTATTACTAGGTTTCTCCTACCTAACATTGTTTAGGAGTCTTGTGGTTTGTCTCAAAATGACTTGTTTTTGCAAGATCTTTAACATAAAAATCAATCTTTGTAGTGAGACAACCCCTTTAACTCTTCAGTATAATTGACATGCTATCTGTATTCTTCAGGTTGCTATGACTCAAAATTTGGTACATTTTGTTATGATTTAGTACTTTAAAAAAATGTTAACTAATTCTATTTTTAAAACATTAAAACTGTGACCAGTAATTTTTTTTCCATCTATAAACTTTGGTGAGGGCGTTTTTTGCAGGCTGAGTGAAGTTTTTAGCAGTACCATTTCAAGATACATGCAACATATTTTTGATCACTTTTTATTCCCTATTCTTGGGACACGAAATTACCAAAATATTGCAACTATTTTGTTGTTTGGAATTTTTTTTTCACGGTATGGAATCATTGTTATATTTTAATGGATCAGACTTTGATGGATGCAGCGATACCAATTATGTGTAACTTTTTTATTGTTTTCAATGGCAAAAGGGGACTTATTTTTTTAATCATTTCCTATTTTTTTAAGTTTTTTTTTCTTCTACACGTAATTCGCCTGGGGTATTTGACCACTAGGAGAGGAGATTGTTTGTAAAGCATTCTGCATTATTTATATATAAGGGTGTACCGGTGTATCAAGATAGCGCTCCCATTAATGGGTGCAATAATATGGTAGCTATGGAAGCTTTCATCAGGCTTGCGGCTGTCATAGCAACTACTTCGCACCCAGCAATCTTGTTGGCTCCAATCCCTGCTGTAATCGGTGGGTGTGAGCTGTAGCTAACAGCTGGCACCAGCCGCGCATGGGGTGCGCCCAGCTTTCTTTCCGCTGTGTAAATTTACTGTGCAGGAAGGGAAAGGGTTAAGCTACTGCTGCAATATAGCAATATAGGGAACTAGAACTAAATAGACACTGAGGGACACCACTGGCAATGTCAGGGATGACATGGCAGTGAGTGCCAATGTGAGATATACAGTATGTACATATAATATATATAGATATATATATATATTAAATATATATATATATATATATATATATATATATATATATATAATATATATATATTATATATATATATTATATATAAATATATATATATATATATATATATATATATATATACAGGGGCGTTGCTAGGGTCCCAAAACATCCGGGGCTCGGGCGCTTAAGTTTTTCTGAGAAAGGCTGGGTGTACACGGAATTTTTTGCGCCTCATTGTGAACTGCGGATGTATATTTATGGAGAAAAGCCTTTGTATGTAGATGCTCAGTAGAAATATAAGCGATTACACTGCAGTTACAATTAGTGACTCACAGGAGACGTCTCTGAAGAGTTGGTCTCTTTCTCTTCTTCTCCATTTGTACCAGACACCATGACGACTTCTACCGTCCACAACTCTTCACTGAAAAATGTACAAAACAAACATCTTAGACTCCTCATTTTATCAGCATTTCTCTACAATTTCCTATCTCTATACAAAATCCCCATCTATAGTGCCCCAAATGGTAATAATTACCCCCTTGTAGGTAAATATTTGCCCCCTATAGCTGGTAGTAGCCCACTGTAGCCAGGTTGTAGCCCCCTCTAGCCAGGTTATTAGCCCCTCTATCCAGGTTATGCCCTCTGTAGCTAGGTTACTGCCCCCTTTAGGCAGTAATATGCCCCCTGTAGCCAGTAACATGCTCCTTGTAGTCAGGTTATTAGCCCCCTGTACCCAGGTTACTGCCCCCATAGCCACATAATAACCACCCTGTAGCCAGTGATATGCCCCCTGTAGCCAGTGATATGCCCACTTAGCCACATATGCCCCCCTGTAGCCAGTGTCATGCCCCCTGTAGCCAGTGACATGCCCCCTGTAGCCAGTGACATGCCCCCTTAGCCATATATGCCCCCTGTAGCCAGTGACATGCCCCCTTAGCCATATATGCCCCCTGTAGCCAGTGTCTTGCCTCCTGTAGCCAGTGTCTTGCCCCCTGTAGCCATTATGCCCCCTGAGTATGTTTGCCCCTGTACCTTTATGCCCCTTGTACCCAGTGTTTTTTCCCTTGCCATTATCCCCCCTTGTACCATGTTTGTCCCTTACCCTTACCCCCCCTTGTGCCAGTGTCTTGCCCCCTTGTGCCAGTGTTTCCCCCCCTTGTAGCCGTGTCTTTCTTCCCCCCCGGGCCGTGTCTTGCCCTGCCCCCCTTTACCCAGTGTCTTGCCCTCCCCCCCTTGTAGCCAGGCCCTTCCCCCCTTTGTAGCCAGTGTTTTGGCCCTCCCCCCTTGTAGCCGTGTCTTGCCCTCCCCCCTTGACCCGTTCTTCCGCCCCCCTTGTACCCAGTTCTTCCCCCCCTTGTACCCGGTCTTGCCCCCCCTTGTCCAGTGTCTTGTCTTGCCCCCCCTTGTAGCCAGTATCTTGTTTTTCCCCCCCCTTGTAGCCAGTGTCTTTGCCCTTCCCCCCCCTTTTTGCCATGCTTGCCCTGCCCCCGTGTAGCCAGTGTCTTCCCCTCCCCCCCTTGTAGCCAGTGCCCCTTCCCCCCTTGGAGCCGTGTTTCCCCTGCCCCCCTTGTAGCCTTGTTTTGCCCCCCCCTTGTAGCCATGTCTTGCCCCCCCCTTGTAGCCAGTGCCCTTGCCCCCCTTTGTAGCAGTTCTTGCCCCCCTTTGTAGCCAGTGTCTTGCTTGCCCCCCTTGTAGCCAGTTCTTTTTTTTCCCCCTTGTACCAGTGTTTTTCCCCCCCCCCCTTTGGGCCCAGGTCTTGCCCTGCCCCCTTTTACCCAGGTCTTCCCCCCCTTGTAGCCATGTCTTGCCCTTTCCCCTTGTAGGTTTCTTCCCCCCTTGAGCCCGTGTCTTGCCCCCACCATGCCCCTTGCCCTCCCCCCTTGTGCAGTGCTTTCCCCTTTGTAGAGTGTCCCCCCGTGCATTTGCCCTCCCCCCTTGTCCAGTGTTTCCCCTTTTCCCCCCCTTGGCCCATGTCTTGCCCCCTTGAGCCAGTGTTTGCCCCCTTTGTAGCCAGTGTTTGTCGCCCCCCTTGTCCCAGGGGTCTTTGCCCCCTTTGTAGGCCAGTGTCTTGCCCCCTTGTAGCCGTGTTTTTGCCCCCTTGGTTGCCGTGTCTTTGCCCCCTTGTACCCAGTGTCTTGCCCCCTTAGCCAGTGTTTCCCCCTTGTAGCCACTGTTTGCCCCCTTGTAGCCATGTCTTGCCCCCCTTGAGCCAGTGTCTTTTCCCCTTTGCCAGTGTCTTGTCCCCCGGCCTGCTTGTCCCCCCTTGTAGCCAGGGTCTTCCCCCCTTGTAGCCAGTGTCTTGCCCCCTTGTACCAGTGCTTGCCCTGCCCCCCTTGAGCCAGTGTTTGCCCTTCCCCCCCCTTGACCAGTGTCTTGCCCCTTCCTTAAAAAAAAAATAAAAAAACTACTTACCTAATGAGGCCCGGTCCCGCGCGTCCGGGTCCTGCCTTGAGAGCGGTATAGCAGGGATGTCATCACGTGCTTACCCCGCTCGGGGGCCCCCCCGGGATTCCAGCCGGGCATATCTGCCGGTTAGAGGGGTCCCCGGTCGCAGGGATGTGAAAGGGGCGTCACGCCCCTGCGACGCTCAATGTAGTACGGTGCTCGTTGAGCACCTAATCAGGGGAGGGACAGGACGGGGAAAAAGATCCCTCCTGCCCCCTCCCCCCACTCTGATGCGGATGCTGTGAAACGGGCCCCCGCAGTCAGAGACATCGGCGGGCGCGCCCGCACTAAGGAGCGCTCAAAGGCCCAATCAGCGGCCTGGAGCCGCCGGGACCGGGGGCCCGGCGGATTTTCGGGGCTTGCCCCGAATGAATCCCTAGCGACGCCCCTGTATATTTTTTTATATATATACACACACATTAACCATAATTTTTTGTATAAATATATATTATATATATTTTGGGGGGTTCACCCAAAGGCAGTCACTGGTGTGGGTTTTCAGTCCAAATGAAGTTTTATTGTAGACAACAGTTTTTTAAACTCAAAACAGCTCTGCTTCAGCATACAAGCTACAAACATAACCAAAAAAAAGTCCTTTCTTCAGGTACAAATACAATGGAACTGTCTCACTGTCTGGTTTAGCGGGGTTGCGGGTTTTACCCTTTACAGCGGCAGAAATTCCCCTTCAGGTTCACAAACACAGAGCACACCTCAACTGAACCAGCTTTTATTTGGCTGGTAAGGCCCAGGCTTGATTATGGAAGCGACCTCTCCCCCCCAGGCTCTCTGGCCACTAAATAAAAAACTTGGACCCAAACTATAAAAAAGACACTCAGTAACATAGTGCTACTGGCACAACACTAATGGGTTTTTCATATCATCAAGACCTGCCACCTCGTAGAAGGGCAATAGGTGCAGTCATTGATGGTAGATATGTGTCACCAAGGTGCCTGGCCTTGGTGATATAAAAAGCCCAATAACATTGCGTCAGTGATGTTATTGTGATGAGCGGATGTTGTCTTTTTGTTGTTTTTTTTTTGAGCGGCAGAACCCCGGGCCTTACTTATATATATATGAAAAAAACACAGAAGTTGCCAGCATCCCATAAAAGACTTAATTTATTTTAGTCCATGTAGAAACAGGTAATGGATAGTGCAACAGCAAATTCAAAATGGACAGCAGGAAACAAGAAATGCTCTTACGCGTTTCAGGCTGTAAAACATCCAATAAAGGGGTTGATTCACTAAATTGACTCATCATACCTCAGTCCTGTTTTCTTGGTTTCACTTTGAAAACAGGAAGTGTTTACTGGCTTTACTAAGCGCAGTAAAGCCAGGTCTGTAGCCACAGCAAACCCGTGCTGGGAGCTTCAGGGAGATCAAACGGGCTGTACTACAGCGACGAGGAACGATGCACCCCCAAAAAAGGGGATTCTAGGAGTAGGAGGACATGTTAATGGGCACATATTTTAGAAGTACTTTTCTTTGGCAAAATCTTTACATAAAACAAAACCCTTTTAGTGAGAAACCCCTTTAAACTAGAATAGCATAGTGCAAAAAAACGATGTGTTGTGTTATAAAAATACCCGGGGATGTACCCCCCGTGTCTTTTACTTCTATTTGCCGCATACAGCTTGTGACCAGTGGCTTCAGCAGTGCCATCCCCTTGACATCACTGCTCATGAGCCATTCACTTTCTGACAAGTATAAGGTATGGGGTTTCAAAACAGAAATAACATCTGAAATGTAGCCTAATTAGAGAAAAAATATCTGGCATGTACATTTTCTAAGCCCAGGCCAATTAAAATCTGACACTGTTGTCATGATTAGCGCTACCACTAATAATTCTCCTATGATTACCACACACAAATAACCACACAAACAAATAAATAATTAATATATGAAACCCATTTACATAAGTCTAATGGATAAAGCAATATAATAAAGTCCCATGTGACTCATAAGAGAGAGATTCAAGGAGATAGAAAATAGTCTATACTCTCTCTGGTAGTATGCTATACCTGCCTGCACAAAGGTTGCACACACAGTACAGTGAAGTGTAAAATATAGCTACCAAGAAACAGTATTGTAGTGTAGAGGATGGTTTGTAGAACAAGAGAAGCAAGAAGCACGCTCAGTTCAGATTGTCATAACTACAGCTCCTGTGCAAAGTGTACAAGGATAGAAAATGTTCCTAATTTAGTTGTTTATTGTCGAAACATAAACTGTTAAGGGGATGTTCACATGATATACTGTTCAGCACGAACATTTCAACAAAGAAATGAATTCGGACTGTCTGAGGCAGTTTTCTGCTCGAATAAAAATACTGATTGACGACGCTGATTTTACATGTCAGTCTATGGGAAGTGCTCTGCAACGTGTTGGACACTTATTTAGGGTTTTTATCGACACAAAATACGCCCCCAAATAAGCATGAAAAACACTGTGTGAACATGCCATGAAGGTCAAACATTTAAAAAGTAAGCATATAATAAGCAAGAATAATGGTTTTAAAGGACTTCTTTCCCTTGTTCTTCCACCTATGGACCTGAGTGATAGTGTATACCATGATTACCCAAACGTCAGTAAGGGTATATTCACACGGCTTAACTGCGGGGCATACAGTATGCAATTACGCCGGGTGTTCGGCGTGTACTCACGCGCGGAGGGGGGGGGGGGAAGCCCGCCGGCCCATAGACTGTCATTACTCGCGGTGCGTATGCGCCATGAATAAATGACATGCCAATTATCTCCCCGCTCGTACAATATGATCGTATTGTACGCCCGGGGAGAAGAGGCATAATCCATAGTTCTCTATATGAACTGTGGATTATCATAATGATTAGGGCGCATTTCGCTCCCAAAATAAGCCGTGTGAACATACCCTAATAGTTTTAAAGGACTCCTTTCCCTGTCTGTCGGCTAGCGATAATGATATGGCTCTTTTTTCACTCTGCCTTTCAAAAGCTATAACCTTTTTATTTTTCCATCGACGTATGAGGGTTTTAATTCTGTAGGACAAGATGTACTATTTAACCCCTTAATGACCCTGGACGTATGAGTATGTCCTAGGGTCGCTAATGTGCTTTGTAGCAGGATCACGGCACAATCCCGCTACATAGCTGGCGGGTGTTAGCTGTAAATTGCAGCTAACATCCGACAGTTACAGTGCGGGATGGTGCCGGCACCATCCTGTGCTCTATAACCCTTTAGACGCCGGGACAACATGGCCACGGTGTCTAAATAAATGAGAAACAGTGCCGCGCACCGTTCCTCACTCTGATCAAAGACCCGCAGCGAAATTGCGGGGTTCCAATCGGTTAACATGGCAGCTTGAAGCTTTGTGAAGGCTTCTATCGCTGCCATGTTTGCGATTTTACTACTTCCTGCCCCAGACAGGAAGTAGTGAAACCGCTATATTGGTACACCCTAATGCATTGTCTATACAATGCAATAGGTTTTTTAGGAAAAAATTGCGTCCCCTAGTGGTGAAGCACCCTAGGGGGATTCAAAGATACAGTGTAAAAAGAAACATTTTTTTAATGTGTTAAAAAATAAAAAAAAATAAAAAAATAAAATCACCCCCTTTTGCCATTTTACAAATAAAAAAATAAAAGATTAAAAATGTTACACATATTTGGTATCGCCGCATCCGAAAAAGTCAGATCTATTAAAATATAACATAATTTATCCCATATGCTGAACACCATAGAAGAAAAAAGAGTCCAAACACCAAAATTGTGTTTTTTGTCATTTTACATTCTTTAAAAATTGGAATAAAAGGGATCAAAAAAGTTTCATCTATTCCAACCTGGTGCCAGTAAAAAGTACACTTCAGCCTGCAAAAAATGCACCCTCACTCAAGTCCATAAGTATTAGTACAAAAATGTTATTGGTTGCAGAAAATGGTGCAGCAGCGCAAATTTCAAAAATTTTAAATGTTTGTAATTTTACAGTAGTGAAACATAATGAAAACCTTAAATGTTTGGTGTTGCCAGAATTGTATCAACCTGCAGAATACAGGGAACACATCATTTATACCGGAGAATGAATGCCCTAAAACCCTGCAAACATGGCACAATTTTTTTTGCTTTTTTCTCAGTTTTATTTTTCTTT
>JAODAL010024140.1:0-61196 GCA_025379985.1 Phyllomedusa bahiana | reverse complement strand
ACTGCCTATCAAAACACCCTACTTCACACAGGTAACGTTGGTAATGAATCTATTGCTTTCCAGGTAAAGAGCCTGCCATTATTGAGAATCCTAAAATGGACAACTCCTGTAATCATTACAGTGGATGCTCATGTTTAGATTCTCAATAAATACACTTTCAGAAAAAAAGAAGGGGGGTCTAAAACCACCCAAAGGAAAAAACCGACAGCTGCAGCCTGAAAATCAGAATGGGAAGGGTTAACGATATTTGGTTCCCTTCATTTAAAGTAAAGGCCCGCATTACCCAGAAGGGCCCATCCATAAGAAAGCCCCTTTTTAAAAATTAAAACGGCTTTTCCCCCGTAGCCCTGGTATTGGGTACGGGGGGTAATAGTGACAAGGTTATCCCACCTGGGGTAAAAAAAAAAGTGACTGACATCAGCCCAATGTTGTAATGGGGATCTAAAACAGTTCTATTTTAGCAGGGAAATTAAAGGAAAAATAATACAGAAACAAAATTTAAAAAACTATTTATTTAAATAAACACTCCCTGACACCAGCCTTCATTGATTATCTTTATTTAGAAAAAGATGCAAAGCTGGTCTGACATAATCTAACGAATCAAATGATTAACTCCACCCCCGCCCCCTGAAGGTCATGGCTGTCATCTGGGGGTGAGGGATAAAAAAGGGGGCCAAACCACCACATGGGGGGGGTCTTCTGTCCCCATCCAGGAGATTTTCCTGAATGTGGCCGTACAAAATCCCAGGGTGTAGTGGAGTGAGGGGCTATGAGGTGATAGGCAGTGGTGAGGGGGTTATAGTGTTAGGTGAGATATATTTTGTGTTTGCACTAGGCTGCGCCAGAAATCTGCCATCTTTTCAGCCTGACATCTAACGCAGCCCCGTTCACTATAGTTTTAATTCCCCGCCCCAATAGGGGGTGCTTAAGAAGCCCTGGCATTTTTAAGGGCCCCTGATTTGGGGGGACGGGGGGATCAACTCCACTGGTGGGCCCCACAGAATCAACTCCTCTGGTGGGTCCTGTGAATAACTCCATGGTGGGGGCCCATGAAAAAACCCCTTGGTGGGTCCTGTGAACAACCCCTGGTGGGCCCAATAGAATCAACCCCTTCTGGGGGGCCTGAAAACCCATCTCCCCTGTTGGGGGGCCCCGGGTCATTTCTACAGTCCCGACAGAAGTTCTGTTGCGTACCATGTTGTGGGAAAACCCAAAGCTTAAACCGACTTAAACTTCATCCATTGGTTTTAGGAAAGACCCTAGAAACTAAACTCTCCCCCAAAAAAGGGGGTTTTCTTAAGAAAATAAATTTTGCCCGGCTGAAATCTTAAAATTTAAGGAACACAGGTCAGGGTTTTGGCAAAAACAAAAGTTTTGCCGCCTTGTCATATAAGACCCAATCCTGTTTACGCCCCACTGTGTCCAAAATTTATCTTAATTGTGGGGGTTAAAAAAAGAAACCCCCCCCCCAGACCTTCACTTTGAACGCAACTTGACCCCTGAATCATGCCAAAAAAACCCCCCTGGACCAAACCTTTATTATTTAAAAAGGCTGAAACCAGATCCCCTGCAATGGCTGGCACCCTTTTAAGTGTCTCAGCGTTGATACAAATAATTAAAAAAAAAAAAAAAAAAAAAAGATTTGAAGGGGGAGATGTTTTTGAAAGACAGGCCGAAAGACCCACAAGGGAACGTCAGGGGAACTTTGTTTGGTTAAAATCAAAAACCAGCCCCTCTTTCACTTTAGACAACTCCACAGGGTGGTCACCTAAGTCCCTGTGTCAATAGAACAGTTGGTAGGGTTTCTGTCGAAATGGGCCCTCCATGGGCGAACAGTGCCCAGAAGCCAGCACTTAACAAAAGGCAATTAAAAAAACCGTGTGGCATTTGGCAAGGCCCACAGCCTGCTAAACGGATGGACGATGGGAAAGTGGCAGAAGGTGGATTTCTCAGATGAATCTTCAGTTGAATTACACCACAGCCACCACAAATACTGCAGGAGACCTACTGGAGCCCGTATGGATCCAAGATACACCCAGAAAACAGTTACATTTGGAGGTGGAAAGATCATGTTCTGGGGTTACATTCAGTATGGGGGTGTGCGAAACATTTGCAAGGTGGACGGCAATATCAATAGCCTAAAATATCAAGACGTCCTAGCTGCCTCTTACATTCCCTATCATAAAAAGGGCCCAATAAAATTTTCAGCAAGGATGGTGCTCCATCAACAAAGTACATCAAAGTTCCCCTCAATGGCCAAGAAAGATCCAAGGAGCCTCCCCGAGACGTGGCCAGCCCAGTCACCAGACATGAGGCCCAACATTCATTGAGCATGTTTGGGTTAGAATAAAAGAGGAAGCTTGGAAGACAAACCAAAATAATCTTGACGAACTCTGGGAGCAGTAAGACTGATTCTTGCTATTCCTGATGTCTTCATCAATAAATTGTATAAATCATTGTCGTAATGCAGGAATGCAGTGCTTCAAGCTCATGGAAGTCACACAAAATATTAAATATGGCTCTAATAGCACCACAACTTCATTCACCAATTAAACATATCTTTATATTTGAAGGGAATTATTTGTTTGATTTTCACATTACTTTCTGTGGGCGACAAAACTTTTGTCTTGCCAAAATCTGACCTTTCTGTGTTCCTTAAATGATCAATATTTCAGCAGTGAAGCAAATTTATTTTCGTAAAAAAAAAAAAACATCAGTTGGGAGGGTTTCAGCTTTCATATCAGTCATTCCTAAAACCAATGGATGAATTTTAAGTCGGGTTATAAGCTTTGGTTTCCACATGGATAAGCGACAGAACTTTTGTCAGGGACTGTACTGGTGGGTCCCAAGAATTATCTCCACTGGTGGGACCTAGGCACAACAGTCTAACACTGGACAGGCTGCTGCATAGGGTTCATCTGCAGATCCACATTACAAATCTTTGGGTATTGCCTCTGATTCCTCCTGTGGACGGAGCCTGCAGGCATGACTATTCCATCAGTCAGAATAGATTTTTGTACACCCATTAAGATAAATTGGAAAATCGCATACATTTGTACAAAAAATCTGCAGCGTGTGAAGGCTCCTGTAGGTTCCTATAACTGGAGATAGACAACTTCACACCTCCCAATGTTTTGAATGGTCAGTGTGGCACGCTTATTCTTCATTGAATGAAATATAATTTTTTTGTACTAGTGCTGTGCTTCGGATGTGGCTTGACTCTGACCTGAATTTTTTTTTATACCTTTTCCCTGACGCTTCTGGGCTGTGGCATTTCCCTTGTACATCGCTTCTGATGTTGAAGTGTCATCACAGCCAACTGGAAACCATTCAGACCCAGTAAAAAAAAACAACAGGCTATGTTCACACGGCTGATTTTGGGACGGATTTAGTCCGTATTGCGCACCGTACTGCGTGCAAATACAACTGAAATCCGTCCCTGTCATTACAGTAATCCACAGTTCTCATAGAGAACTATGGATTCCCTCTCCTCTCCCCGCACATACACATCATGGCCATGTTCATACGGCTTAATTGCGGGACGTATTTCGCCCCACAATTATGCCATGGGGGCGGGGTGGCTATAGACATGCATTATCCACGGCGTGTATACGCTGTGAAAAGTAGCATGTCACTACTCTCCCTGCTCGACGTATTGTGCTCTATGAGAACTGTGGATTACCGTAATGACCTTATTTTGGGACGTATTTCAGTCTGTAATTCGCGCAGTACGGCGCGAATTACGGACTGAAATACGTCCCAAAATAAGCCGTGTGAACATAGCCTATCCCGGCAGGATACGTGCCATGGATAATGAAAGTCTATGGGGCCGGCGAGCTGCCGGCCCACCCGCCCTCACACACATGCCATAATTGCGGGCGAAATCCGTCCCGCAATTACGGCGTAAATCAGCCATGTGAACATAAGGTTAACACGGCTTATTGCCGGCGTAAGTGCGGGGACGGATTTCACCCGCAATTACGCTGTGTGCCGTGCAGCAAGGGCAAGGCGGGAGGAGGCGGCTGCCCATAGACTCATTATCCACGGTGCGTATCCTGCCGGGATAGTGTGCATGTCACTTTCTCCCTGCTCGCGAAATGACTGGGACGGATTTCAGCTGTATCGAGCACAATACGGACTGAAATCCGTCCCAAAATCAGCCGTGTGAACATAGCAGGGTCAATGCTTTGTTCATGCAAGTTTTATTATTCTTTTTAAGTGAAAAAGGGGATATTTAAGGAGTAAGAAGGGACGGGGGATTTCAGTTAAAAATAGGGACTGTCCCTCCACAAGGGAGACACTTATGACAAAGTGATGGTCTGAGATTTACTAAACTTTCCAGTGAAAAACACTACACTCAGCCTCTCCTTGAAGCAAACAGGCCGGTAACAGGGATAATAGCTGCCAGTCACCCAAAAGACAAATAGTCACAATTCTACTGAAAACTGTTCAAAAAAACTAAATAGAAGCAACAGAAGATTAAGAACGTTGGGATAAAACCGTTCCAGCAGCGCGGCGCTGACATCCGGCCGTCCACAAGCACTAGAACTACAATTCCCACAATCCTTGGCCACAGAGCGGGCGGGGTCTACGCCCACTTCCGGTTTGTTGGAGGTTGACAGGCGCGTGTCGCTGCGGCTGCTGGGCGCAGTATGCAGACAGCTAGAGCCATGGCGAGTAAGTACAGCGGATACTTGTGACAGTCTATGAGAGTGCTCCCTCCGCACCTGACGGCTCAGCTCACTGGCCTTCCTCTGTCTCTTTCCTGTGTTTACAGAAGTGACAACTATGGTATATAGCTATAAGGTTACATGGTATATAGAAGGGTCATACAAGTATATAGCTATAAGGTTACATGGTATATAGAAGGGTCATACAAGTATATAGCTATAAGGTTACATGGTATATAGAAGGGTCATACAAGTATATAGCTATAAGGTTACATGGTATATAGCAGGGTCATACAAGTATATAGATATAAGGTTACATGGTATACAGCAGGGTCATACAAGCATATAGCTATAAGGTTACATGGTATACAGCAGGGTCATACAAGCATATAGCTATAAGGTTACATGGTATACAGCAGGGTCATACAAGTATATAGCTATAAGGTTACATGGTATATAGAAGGGTCATACAAGTATATAGCTATAAGGTTACATGGTATATAGAAGGGTCATACAAGTATATAGCTATAAGGTTACATGGTATATAGAAGGGTCATACAAGTATATAGCTATAAGGTTACATGGTATATAGAAGGGTCATACAAGTATATAGCTATAAGGTTACATGAGGGTCATACAAGTATATAGCTATAAGGTTACATGGTATATAGCAGGGTCATACAAGTATATAGATATAAGGTTACATGGTATACAGCAGGGTCATACAAGTATATAGATATAAGGTTACATGGTATATAGCAGGGTCATACAAGTATATAGATATAAGGTTACATGGTATATAGCAGGGTCATACAAGTATATAGCTATAAGGTTACATGGTATATAGCAGGGTCATACAAGTATATAGCTATAAGGTTACATGGGATAAAGCAGGGTCATACAAGTATATAGCTATAAGGGTAATATGATATATAGCTATAAGGTTACATGGGATAAGCAGGGTCATACAAGTATATAGCTATAAGGGTAATATGATATATAGCTATAAGGTTACATGGTATGTAGCAGGGTCATAGAGGTATATAGCCATGGGGTTACATGGTATAAAGCAGGGTCATACAAGTATATAGCTATAAGGTATATAGCAGGGTCATACAAGTATATAGCTATAGGGTTACATGGTATAAAGAAGGGTAATCGAAGTATATAGATATAAGGTTACATGGTATATGGCAGAGTAATAGAAGTAGATGGCTATAAGGTTACATGGTATATAGCAGGGTCATAGAGGTATATAGCTATAGGGTTACATGGTATGTAGCAGGATCATATTAGTATATAGCTATAGGGTTACATGGTATATAGCAGGGATCATGGAAGTATATAGCTATAGGATCAAACAACTCACATGCAAGCGTAGCAGCTTCACACCGAGGAGGAAGAGAGAGAGGAGATTCCAGCCCGACGAGACGATCAAGGTAAAATCCAATAACTTAATTTGTTTTCCATAAAACCACAGAACCAGTAGTAAAGGACTTGAGCCCGAAACGCGTCGGCGTGTGCCATGTTTGTTTGCAACCCGGTTATATCCTGACCACTGCCTTTCATCCATGTACTTGACTTGAAGAAGAAAAGTTCTATTTTTATGGAAAACAAATAAAGTTATTGGATTTTACCTTGATCGTCTCGTCGGGCTGGAATCTCCTCTCTCTCTTCCTCCTCGGTGTGAAGCTGCTACGCTTGCATGCGAGTTGTTTGATGCTAATCAAAGTTGGGAGTTGTCTGCCCACTATTTGCCTGCTCCACCGGGACATTTGGATCATACGAGGTGAGCTGGTTTATACTCCCAAGCTTTTGAAATTCTATAGCTATAGGGTTACATGGTATGTAGCAGGATCATACTAGTATATAGCTGTTAGGTTACATGGTATATAGCAGGGGTCAATGCATGCTGGGAGTTGTAGGTTCTTAACAGTTGGAGAAGCTGCAGGTTGAAGACCCAGTAGTGTTTCCTGTAAAGAGGATCGGTCATCTCTCTGGCTGGAGCTCTTTTAGTAAAAAAAAAAAAATCCTTGCATTCATCAGAATAAAGCTGATCTGTTGCATCTCATTTCCAATAGGAATAGCAGAGTGCAGGAGAAATGATTCCCCACAGTTATATCATAGAGAATTGTTAATGAAACAGACGTGTCGGGAGTGTAGATGGGAAATTTCACACACAATGGATTTTGCTACATTGACTTCAACAGGAGAAGACAAAATCCACAGGAAAGGATTATCTGCAGATTTTGCCTTCTTTTAAAGTCGGGGTAAAAAGATCTGTGAATCCATCCTGTGTGCATTCAGCCTTTCTGATCTCATGTGGCAGATCGTTATCTCATAAGGGCATGTCCCCACGGCACAGGTTTACGGCCGGTTTTTCAGATGCTTTGTGTCTGAAAACTGGCCGCAAACGAGCACAATGGACTTCTATGGATTTTCCGCCCGGCAGTTTCTACATGCACATTCTTCCGTCCACTTTTCGGCAGGGCTGTGGAGTCGGAGTCGGTGCCTATTTTGCAGGAGTCGGTGTCGTAATAAAATGGACCGACTCCCAAAATATATAATTAGTTGGTCCAGTTAATTTGATGCAGTGCAAAGAGCAAGAGGAATTGGGTCCAGCCAGCTTACTGCTCCCATATCTTCAGCCTCATCACATGAGGAGTGTAATTGATGACAAGGAGCAGGCAAAGTGCTGCCCCAGGGGAAAAGATTCCGCTCTCATGACAAACAGATTTCAGCAAAATTTTTCACCTGCTTTCAAAGAAGTAGAAGAGTTAACCATTCATCAAAACCAGTGTTTCTCAACTCCAGTCCTCAAGACCTACCAACCGGTCATGTTTTCAGGATCGCCCACTTAATGCACTGACTATAATTCCCTCACCTGTGCAATACTGTGGAAATCCTGAAATCTTGACCTGTTGGTGGGTCTTGAGGACTGGAGTTCAGAAACACTGATCTAAACTGACTGTGGCTGGGGCAATTCCTTTATACCCTGACATTGTTAGAGATGTTGCCCCTGTGGTCACCGCTTTGCCCCCAACCCAAGTTAGTGTAGAGAGGCCGTTCTCTAGCCTGGAAAATGAGATCAGATGTGAGGTCATGTATGCAGGATCTGATGGAGGCAATACTATTTCTCAGAACAAATTCAGAGACTCCATGAATGTTCCTGCAGTGTTTTGCATATTTACAATTTTTTTTTGTGTTCTAAAGTCATGTCCAATAAATATATTTTACACTCACAAACAAAATGGTAACAATGTTTTAAACTTGTGACTTTCAGGCTCCATATCTCACCACCCAATACAGCTTTGCACATGAGGCTACTGTAATTTTATATACAGTCATCTTACCTATCTTATACATAAATGTGACTTGCAAGTATTTAGCATCTGCTTAGTTCTGCAGATTCTTTCCTGTAACTGCATTGTTACGGTTTTGCTCCTAAAAATCAAAATGTTAATTTGTATTCTTTTGTTAGTATTTGGGAAATCCACCTTTGATTTTCCATACTGTCTGAATCCTTCTGGGCTCTGGATCAGTTTCAAGCATATCTTGACCAAAGTCTGATCCCAGGTCTCTTCTACACATTCCCAATGTTGGTGCAGACCGGACTTGAATACAAATAAAGCTTTTGATTCAACTCTACCCACAAGTGTTCAAAAGATCAAAACATTGTTACCCTTTTGCTTGTCAGTGTCTGTTCTACCTAAATAGCTTGATTATTGTATCATAAGGTGATAAACAGCCTGATGTTACCATTTTACTACAGTAAAGTTATCACTTAAACATGCGCCGTGTATGAGGGAGTTGGAGTCGGAGGTTTGGGAAATTGAGGAGTCAGAGTCGGGGTTTTGGCGTGCCGACTCCGCAGCTCTGGTTTTCGGCTGGAATGCTCATCGTGGAGAAAAGCCTCCCCCCCCCCCCCTACCCTCCCCCGCGGCCATGTGCACGGCACACAGACCGGACAAATACCGGTTGGATAAACCGACCGGTATTTGTCCATTGCTGTGTAAACAAGCACTAAGTGTCTGATGGGTGCGGGACCCAGAAAATCTCCGTGCAGAACAGAGAGATGGCAATGCTTCTGTTGCATAGGAGTGCCTAGTACAGCTGCGTGGTGCCCTGGGCTGTACTGTGAACAGAAGGAAGAGTACCATGCAAGCATTACATCATCTGCATCCTGCACGGACACTTTTGGGGGCCTGTTTTCTGGAACCCGCACCCATCAGACATTTATGGGATATCATGACGCTCTGACATAATTTTTACTCGTGACAAAAGAAGAGCAGAAAGTTTAAAAAATAAAGTCAGCCATAAAAATACAAATGTATTAACATATGTGATAAAGACTACATGAAAAGGGGGTGACACTAAAGGATCCACTAGACAAAGTGGCCGATGCCATCAAATAGTGTATGCGAGAAATAATGAAATACCATTTATAGTTACTTATTGATTTATATCCTAGAGTAAATCTGGATACGTTATATAATGCCAGCACGCAGCTGTAAGTAGAAGTACAACAATTTCTGTAGTACAGTATTGTCTATAAGCAACATGCAACAGACCCCTACATGGTAGCAAAGCCCAGCCGCCCCAACACGCGTTTCGCACAGGTTGCTACTTCCCCTGAATGATTGAGTATACACAGTATCTCACAAGTGTGTACACCCCTAAATATTGTATTATATCTTTTCATTGAACAACATAGAACGTATGACACTTTGATACAATGTAAAATAGTCCGTGTTCATACAGCGTCTTTTTGGACTGCAAACTACAGCTCTCATTGAAAGCTATGAATACCTGCTGATTTTCCTCTACGTGTAATGCGCGCAAGGAGAAAGAAGTGAGAGTGGAAATTGAAAGGGTATGGTGACCGGCAGTCAGCGCGTACTTCTAGAGCACCCGGCGTACAGCAAAGCGCACAAGTACTCTCTACTATACGCCGTGTGAACATACCGTAAGGCAATGTTAACACGGCTTATTTTGGGACGGATTTCAGCCTGTAATTCGCGCTGTACTGCGTGAATTACAGGTGAAATCCGTCCCAGTCATTACGGTAATCCACAGATCTCATAGAGAACTATGGATTCCGTCTCCTCTCGCCGCTTGCGAAATACGGCGAGCGGAGAGAAAGTGACATGTCAATTATTCACGGAGGTATACAAGCTGCCGCCCCCCTCCCACTGCTCCGCCCCCGCTGCCAGTCACGCGGCATAATTGCGGGCGAAATCCGTCCCACAATTACACCGTGAATAAGCCGTTTGAACTCGGCCTTATAGTGCAAATTTGATGTGCCCTCAAATTTACTCAACACAGCCATCAATCTAATCCACTGGCAACAAAAGTGAGCGAGCTCAATTTACCATTTCCCCTTACATAGTTTTAGATTTAAATTGGGAGCCGGTGTGTTAAATTTGTTGTTATCGCTCTCATACTCTTTCATACTGGTCACTAGAAGTTCTCTGAGGATCTGCAAAAAAAATTGCTGCTCTACATAAAGATGGCCCGGGCCATAAGACGATTGCCAACATCCTGAAACTGAGCTGCAGCACTGTGGCCAAGACCATACAGCAGATTAACATGACAGGTTCCACACATAGCAGGTCTCGCCATGGTCGAGCAAAGAAGTCACGTGCACATACTCGGTGTCTGGTTTTTTCAAAATAAACAAATGAATGCTACCAGCATTGCTGCAGAAATTAAAGAGGTGAGGCTCAGCCTGTCAGAGCTCAGACCATACTCCGCACATTGCATCAAATTGGTCAGCTTGGCTGTCGTCCCCGAAGAAAGCCTTTTCTAAAGATGATGCACAAAAAAGCCTGCAAACAGTTTGCTGAAGACAAGCAGGCTTGGAAAATGGATTACTGAAACCATGTCCTGTGGTCTGTTGAAAACAGATGGTGTCAAGCGTTTGTGGCGGCAACCAAGGGAGGAGTACAAGACAAGTGTGTCTTGCCTACAGTCAAGCATGGTGGTGGGAGTGTCATGGTTTGGGGCTGCATGAGTGCTGCCGGATGTGGGGAGCTACGGTTCATTGAGGGAACCATGAATGCCAACATGTATTGTGACATACTGAAGCACAGCATGATCCCCTCCCTTCAGAAACTGGGTCATAGGGCAGTATTCCAACATGATGACCCCAAACACACCTTCAAACAACCACTGCCTTGCTAAAGAAAATGGGGGTAAAGGTGCTGGACTGGCCAAGCATGTCTCCAGACCTAAACCCTATTGAGCATCTGTGGGGCATCCTCAAAAGGAAGGTAGAGTAGCGCAAGGTCTCTAACATCCACCAGCTCCATGATGTCGTCATGGAGGAGTGGAAGAGGATTGCAGTGGCTGCAACCTGTGAAGCTTTAGGGTATGTTCACTGGCTTATTGCGGTGCAATACGCCGGGTGTTTTGGAACTACCTGCTGATCAGCGCGTAATTCCAAAGCACTGTGTGGCTGGCCCCATAGACATGCATTTTTCGCGGCGCGTATTTACCACTAACAATTGACATGTCAATTCTCCCTCTGTGCCTACAATACGATCGTAATACACACGCGGGGGATGACGCGTAATCCATAGCTCTCTATGAGAGCTAGGAATTACCGTAATTGTGGCACGCATTTCGTGGCGTATAAAGCGCAATATCCTGCGAAATGCACGCCGAAATACAAGAAATTTTACCCTTAATGAACACCCCGTGCCCAAGAGAGTTAATGCAGTGCTGGAAATAATGGTGGCCACACAAAATATTAACACCTTGTGCACAATTTGTCAATTTTCACTTAGGGATGTACTCTCTTTTGTTCCCAGCAGTTTAGACATTGATGGATGTGTGTGGAGTCATTTTGAGGGCACACCAAATTTACACAAGCTGCACACTGACTACTTTACAATGTATTAAAGGGTTATGTCTTCAGTGTTCTCCCATGAAAAGGTATAATACAATATTTACAAAAATGTGAGGGGTGTACACTACTCTCACAAAGTTGTGGAAAACGCACAAATTTCCCGCTACAATGACATTTTATCCTGAAAGTCGGCCATTTAAGTCGTAGCATGTAATGTTTCTCAGCTCAAACAATTTAATCAAAAGCCAACAGTGGAGGGTAAACACCACGAAAACAGTCAATGTCTCAATAACGTGTCATGTGGTTTTGTGCATCAATCACAGCTTGACAGCGACATCTCCTGTGGAGTTGACTGGTGAGGCGCGGCATCCCACTCTTCTTGAAGGTGCCCCTCAGGTCATTGAGGTTCAGGGGTACAGAGTTATGAGCTTCTACACGGCGACTCAGCTGGTCACATAGGTTTTTTAGGGGGGATCAGCTCTGGAGAATGTGCAGGCCGCTCCATTTAAGGTGCCTCAGTCTCCAACAGCCGTTAACTAATGACGTCACCTCGATGAGCTGGAGCGTGGCCGTCCACGAAGATGAAATTCGCCCTGTATTGTCCATGCAGAGGCACCATGACTGGATTAATGATGTTGTTCCAGTAGTAGAGGCGTCACTGTACAAATCACAAAGTGTAGGGTAGTTCTGTATTGACTATACATACCTGCCCACACTGTAACACCACAACCAAAGGCTCGTCTGGTGGCTGATGCCCAGCGCTCTCCATGACGTCTCCTGCATCACTGGCGACCATCATTTCTGCTCAGAGTGAATAAACTTTCATCACTGAACAGCCACGAGGAGCACTGGTCCCTCCTCCAGCATAGATTCTCCCTGGCCCACGCAAGACAATAATGCCTGTGGTCAGGTACGCTTGCCGGTCGTTTAGCACGCAGACCATGCTGATGTAAACGGTTATGAATGGTCTGACATTTCAATGGTACTATGTACATCTCAGGCGGGCACCACAAATACCATAGAGAAAGGAGTTCAAACCGTATGTAGGAAAGCAAGTACGATCACATATAAGAAAAGAAAACATACAAAATGGCTGCACACCCATATAAACTTTATTAGAAACAAGGGACTACAGAAACCCAACACTTAAAAACATTTAAAAACACAGAGATACAGCAGTTTCAAATCCTATTTCCCAACAGAATTTGAAACTGCTATATTTCTGTGTTTTTAAATGTTTTTAAGTGTTGGGCTTTTGTAGTCCCTTGTTTCTAATAAAGTTTATATGGGTGTGCAGCCATTTTGTATGTTTTCTTTTCTTCTATGTGATATGACATTTGAATGGTGACATTTGGTTGCCTCTTGCCTCCCTTGAACGTGCCTGGAGTTGTGCAGCATTTATCATCCAGTTCCGCAGAGCATTCTTTACAATGAAGCGGTCATCAGTGTGTGATGGAGCCAAAGGATGTCCACTTCTTTGCCTTTCTGTGACTCTTCCATTCTCTCTTTGTCTGTGTTGCAACTTGCTGATGACACTCTGTGACACTCTAAGCTCAGTGGCCACTTCCGTCTGAGAGCATCGTGCTTGAAGCCTTGCACTGGTGAGGTACTGTTGCTAGAGATGAGACTCAGCAGGGAGTGACTCACCATGGATGAACTGACTGACTGAATAACAGCAGCTTGGAGCAATGAGGGATAAGAAAGCCGGGAGAAGTGGTCGGTAACCAGAGAAACTTGTGTACTCTAAGAGAAGAAAAAAATCTTTATCTCCTGACCAAAGCAAAATCAAAACAGCAATGTATATGGTAATGGTCTTCATTTACTTTTCCCTACATGTTTGAAGCTAATCATTATGGTGAGAAAACCCCTTTAAAAATAGCTACTGGGACACTTTTAGAAATGGCTGTACCACTGGTTTCACGACCACATCAATGAAATGCTGAAATGTTAGTGCACTGCAAATGAAGACTAGATAGGTCCAGCTACTGTACATTGTGCCAATCCACACCATAATCCCTGGAGCAGGATCGGTGTGAGCTTCCCTTGGGAAGGCCTCTTCACAACTCACTGCTGTTAGGCTATGTTCACACAGTGTATTGCAGCGGGTACAGTACGCACTGCAATACACCGTGTGTTTCGCGAGCTTGTGCTGATCAGCACGTACTCCCGAGGCAAGACGGGGCCGGCTGGGCATCAGTACCATAGACATGCATTACTGGCAGTGCATAATCGCAGCGCGTAATTGACATGTCACTGATCTCCCTGCGCGTACAATACGATCGTATTGTATGCGCGGTGGGATGAGGCGTAACCCATAGTTCTCTGAGAGCTATGGATGACCGTAATTGTGGGACACATTTCGCCGCGTATTAAGCGCAATACGTGGTGCAATGCGCCTCCGAATAAGCCGTGTGAACATACCCTTAGAACTCCATTGCGGTCTTGCTGTGTATCATTCTAGCTTTTGAGAGTGATGGTATGAGCTTAATGGGCCATCTGTAGCTGGATGTCATAGCCCAGTGTTGTGCACACCCCTTCTCATGGTTTGTGTTGATACTGTTTGCGGCCCTAGACTTGGGATGTGATGTCCAGTTTAACTTGCATTACAGAATGGATCTCAATGCACCATTCTTCAGTTAGATGTTCTGTCTGTGCAGAGGTACAACTCTTGCTGTCATTCCAGTTTGTCATCGTTGTGCCAACCACCGGGGGACACAACATTGAGCGCACCGTCTAGTCATGTAGCCATTGGCCAGAGTGTTGAACAAGGTCTCTCCGCTCAAGTACTCTACATCTCCGTTCATGACAAGTGGCGATAGCTGGCATGTCCATGATCAGGAGCAGCACACAATCATCTCACACCACATGATCCGCTTTTTGAGGTTTAATTTGGCGAAAAACTTTGCTTTCAATCTGTCTTTTATATCCTGTGACATGCCATAGATTGGAGCTAGGTCCTTGAAAATTGGATCATTTGTAGATTTTAGCGATGCCGGATAGTTCCTCGATTTCTATAACCTTCCGGCTTGTCCTTCTTGTTGCTAAAATTTCAACGTTGATGAACATAGAAAGGGACAGTGAAGATGAGACAGCTCCTTTAATTATTATAGTTACATCCGTGGCACTAAAAATGAACAATTTCCTGAATAAACTAGTTTCAGTGGGAAGTCTGCATATGTAGTGCTCATCAGATTGGGTGAGAGGTACATGTGTGGGTGGTGTGCAGTGGTGGTACTTATTACACTACAGAATCAGCAGCTTGCTACGGGTTCAGCTTGCCTAACCCTGTTCTTGCATAGGGAACACATACACAGACATTACATTTCTTTATTCAAATTCCTTGTATGGAATAGTGCCGTCTGCTCCGCTATTCCAGACAATGAAAATTAAAAAAAACCTGACATACTTATGATTTCTGTTGGGTGAATGGGGAGCGACGGATATGTTTGATATATTCACTTTGGGGTCATATGAAGACATACACTACAAAAGTAGCCTAACTGGTTTGATGTCTTGATAAATATAGGGTGAATGTTGGATTTTGGCACGTTTTGTAAGATTGCACATTACTAGGATTTCATTTCAGTTTCTTGTGAACCTTAGGGGTGAAATCCACCATATCTGAACCTTTCTTTATGGGGTATGTTCACACACAGGTTCATTATGCTGCACATTTTCTGCAACAGATTTGTGTTTGATAAAGATTTTATATTTATTTATTTTATAAAATCTCATCCACACGCTGCAGAAAAAAAATCTGGCTGCAATCCATGCAGAAATTGCCTTGCAGTCAGGGCTGTGGAGTCGGCAAGCCAAAGCCCCAACTCCGACTCCTCAATTTCCCAAACCTCCGACTCCTGACGCCGACTCCTGACTCCCTCATACACGGCGCATATTTAAGTGATAACTTTACTGTAGTAAAATGGTAACATCAGGCTGTTTTATCACCTTGTGATACAATAATCAAGCTGTTTAGGTAAAACAGACACTGACAAGCTAAAGGGTAACAATGTTTTGATCTTTTGAACACTTGTGGGTAGAGTTGAAGAAAAAGCTGTATTTGTATCCAAGTCCAGTCTGAACCAACATTGGGAATGTGTAGAAGAGACCTTGGATCAGATTTTGGTCAAGATATGCTTGAATCTAATTCAGGGCCCAGAAGGATTTTGGCTACATTGAAAACCAAAAGGTGGATTTCCCAAATACTAACAAAATAATAAAATTTAACATTTTAATTTTTAGGAGCAAAACAGTAACAGTGCAGTTACAGGAAAGAATCTGTAGAATGAAGCATATGCTAAATACTTGCAAGTCACATTTATGTATAAGATAGGTAAGATGACTGTATATAAAATTACAGTAGCCTCATGAACAAAGCTGTAGTGGATGGAGAGATATGGAGCCTGAAAGTCACAAGTTCAAAACGTTGTTACCATTTTGCTTGTCAGTGTAAAATATATTTATTGGATATGACTTTAGAACATAAAAAATTGTAAATATACAACATACTGCAGGAACATTTGTGGAGTCTCTGAATTTGTTCTGAGAAATATATTGCCTCCATCAGATCCTGCATACATGACCTCACATCTGATCTCATTATTTCCAGGCTAAAGAAAGGCCTCTCTACACTAACTTGGGTTGGGGGCAAAGTGGTGACCACAGGGGCAACATCTCTAACGATGTTAGGGTATAAAGGAATTGCCTCAGCCACAGTCAGTTTTGATGAATGGCTGAACTCTTCTACTTCTTTTAAAACAGGTGAAAAATTTTGCTGAAATCTTTTTGACCTGGGAGTAGAATCATTTCCCCTTGGGGCAGCGCTTTGCCTGCTCCATGTCATCAATTACACTCCTCATGTGATGAGGCTGAAGATATGTGAGCAGTAGCACTGGCCGGACCCAATGCCTCTTGCTCTTTGCATCAAACTAACTGGACCAACTTATTATATATTTTGGGAGTCGGAGTCGGTCCCTTTTATGACGACTCCGACTCCACAGCTCTGCTTGCAATGCAGCAGGACATTTTTTTGCTTCAGGCTTATTGCGGATTTTCTCTATTGGCTTCAATGGGGAACTAAAAATGCATAATAAATCGGAAGTTGTTGAAGATTTTTCATCCAACCCACAAACTTTTAATTATTAAAATACATTTAAATATTGCTAACATGTTCTGTGATAAAATCTGCAGCAGCAAAACTGCACCAAATTGTGTTGCTGCAGATATACATGTGTAAATGCAGCAGATTCAACGCTGTGGAAAATCTGCAGCATTTCTAGCCTGTCTAAACATACTCGTACAAATTCCTGTACACAGCAAAAAAAAAATTGAGCGCATGAAGTAAAACAGCCTTGACAAACTTTGCTCCAGGTTGCATGCCAGGTAGTGTATTTAATAATTACATATTACTAGCAGCAGTTGGCTAATAGGTTGGTGAGGCCATCTAAAGATTAACCATGGTGTTTTACTGCAAAGATCTAATTTTTTATTTTTAAATCTTCTACCTGTATATTTTTTTTTGCTAAAACAGGACCATGTTCCAACAGAAGTAAAACCTTTCCGATGTTAAGTATGAATTTCCCTCAGAGATTCCAATAAGAATATAATGTTCTGAAAAATGTGTGCGTGCATCCTTCAATAGCAAACAGTATTTGCAAATTGCCAAGCATGAGCCTAGTGCTAGTTAGAAGAGCCGAGATGGCACAAAACTGGCTCTCTCTAAATGTACAGACTTAAAGGGGTTGTCTCACTACATTGATTCATGTTACCACAATCCTGTTTTCCTGTTTTCTTGGTTTCACTTTGAATTCAGGGGCGTGTTTACTGGCTTATACAAGGCTGCAGTAGAAGCCAGGTGTGTAGCTATAGCGACCAGCACTGGCAGCCTATCAGGAGAGATCAAACAGGTCTGTAGCTATAGAGACCACAGGAGCTGATGCAGCCCATACAAGAGGAATAGGTAGGACACTGTTAATGGACACATATTGGAAAGTGACTTGTTTTTGCAAGATCTTTAACATAAAAAGCAATCCTTGTAGTGAGACAACCCCTTTAAAGGGATTTTCTCAAAGTAGACTTGAGCTGTTTCTCTGTCTCTTACCGTTTCAAATCCAGGGGCGGGTCTCTCCTACCACTAGGTGGGTCTTCCCTCACTGAAGACTGATGACACCATAATTCTGTGTGAGCAGTGGAAGGGAGAGGATGTCACAGCTCTGCAGACCTCCTGCAATGGTTCTCATGCCTGGAGAGCTGTCACTTCCCTCCACAAGCTCCTTGTAACCAGAACAACTGCATTGCTGTAAACGGGTATACATACAACCTGAACTGATGAAACAAAGGTGAGAAATGCATTCTGCTCCTCCCTCTGTTATCAGACAGGAGGTAGATGGGAATAGACTGTATAAGACTGTTATATGAGGAGAGCAGTGTATAAGGCTGTGTTATGAGGGGAAAGTGCATCTGATAGTTAGATAATTAGTAATTGCCCAGATTCTTTACATAGAGCTATCACTGGATGATGAGCATAGAGGAGCTCAGGCAGTCTTTATTACACAGCCAGCACCCAGCACAGAAAGCTGTTTCACTTTCATTTTCCACAGCTCAGAGGGGGGAAAGCACAGAGTGCAGGTGGCCAATCACAACACAGGGGGCGTGTCCCAACAGGGCTGAACTAAATATCAGGCAGCCATTCACAGCAAAGGGGGCGTGGTCTTACCTCAGGCTGCTGATTAAGCGCTATACACACACATTAGCTCATACCTGCTATACGAAATGATTTAGGTAATACAAACCAGTTGCAAAAGTGCTATTTTTTCTGTCCCCATCGTTACAGATATGAACTTTGTAGCAAGAAGACCCCTTTAAGTAAAACCACTGGTTCACTGCATGCGCAGTGGAGTAATGTACTGGCAGAGTTCTTTTTGGCTTTACATATTACTCCTCCTAAATCCATTTTTCTTTTTTTTTTTTTTTCCTAGAATTCAAACTGGCCTTAGTGCAGCTTCTGGTGTCCCCGGTGAAATCCGATAACCTGAAAAGAGCATCTGAGCTAATAAAAAAGGCGGCACAGCAAGGAGCGCAGGTTGTGGCCCTGCCTGTGAGTATACTTGGAACTACAACTAAGGTTTCGTTCACATCTATTTTTTTTTTTTTTTTTTTTGTACAGTGGTCCCTCAAGTTAAAATGGCCTCAGGATCCAATATTTTTAACATACAATGTCGTTCCTGGGACATTACATGTTAAAACCATACTAAACATACAATGTCCCAGACACTAATCCAACCAATTGTTGTAAACGATTTACTTGTAAAACATCTGTAGTAGTCAAGTGCATGCAGTGATAGGTGGTCTAGTAGCGCCTCACTACAGTACAGTGCAGCACTACATGTCCTGTGCTGCTCTTTACCTGTTCCATGTGAGGGCCCCTTTTTCTTTTCTTTTTTTTTTTTTTTTAGGTACATTGTTTATAAAGTACTTGATTCAAAGAAGCTCCTATCGTGAAATAGAAAGTAATTTTTAGCAGCTCTTTTTGATGTTATATGTAAGGACTAGCTTTACTTTATTAGTTATGTTTAATTTCCTTTAATCTTTTCATTATGTTGATAACATTTTAGGGCTTCGGAACCAATTACAAGTTTTCCTTAGTTACGATTTCAACATACAGTGGTCGTCCTGGAACCAATTAATATTGCATGTTGAGAGACCACTGCATATGCTAGAAAAAAACCTCCAATACACAAGTAAAATAGAGGCTACTGATGGATGCCATATAGTGACAGCTACTGTGGCAAAAAAAAAAAAAAAAAGTATAGTGTACTCATACTGGTCACTTTTTTTTTTTTTTTGCCTTTTTTAAGTGTTTTTTCAGATTAAGTACATGTTTATAAATTACAGAAAGGATGCTCTGTGCAGGTTCCTCATCTTTTGTTTGTAGAGTGGAGCGTAGTTACACAGAGCTTGTCTCGCTCTTGAGGACCTGTCCTGTCCTGCATTTTTCAGATCACCTACTGATTTGAATGTGCACTGCGTAATGCCTAATTTCCCCTGTGGTGGTGCAGTAGGAAAATTGTATAGTTACTGTCAGATTACAACACACAATACAGCGTGTTGCTGTGGGCCTAAGAGGAGGACACTTTATGAATCCTGGTGCTGACAGGTCAGTTCTAATTAGCTTTAAGGCAGTGTAGAATGCGCCAAAGTGTATGAACGTGGTTTTCTGCAGGTCATACATACAGGGCAGTCTAGTGCCAATGCGACAAGTCTGGTTCAGGCACCACCTTTACCCTGGTCTGGCTGTTCTTCTGCAGGTCATACATTACAGGGCAGTGTAGTGCCAATACCACAAGTCTGGCTCAGGCACCACCTTTCCCCTGGTCTGGCTGTTCTTCTGCAGGTCATACATACAGGGCAGGCTAGTGCCAATTTGACAAGTCTGGCTCAGGCACCACCTTTACCCTGGTCTGGCTGTTCTTCTGCTGGTCATACATACAGGGCGGGTTTGTATGCCCCAATACCCCACACAACTCATTCTTTTTATTTTCTTTGGCTCAGGCTCCACCTCTACCCTGGTCTGGCTGTTCTTCTGAAGGTCATACATTCAGGCAGAGTATAGAGCCAATACCACAAATCTGGATCAGACACCACCTTTACCCTGGTCTGGCTGTTCTGCTGCAGGTCAAACATACAGGGCAGTGTAGTGTCAATACCACAAGTCTGGCTCAGGCACCACCTTTACCCTGGTCTGGCTGTTCTTCTGCAGGTCATACATACAGGGCAGTCTAGTGCCAATATGACAAGTCTGGCTCAGGCACCACCTTTACCCTGGTCTGGCTGTTCTTCTGCAGGTCATACATACAGGGCAGTGTAGAGCCAATACCACAAGTCTGGCTCAGGCAGCACCTTTACCCTGGTCCGTTCTTCTGTAGGTCATACAGACAGGGCAGTGTAGAGCCAATACCACAAGTCTGGCTCAGGCACCCACCTTTACCCTGGTCTGGATGTTTTTCTGCAGGTCATATATACAGGGCAGTGTAGAGCCAATACCACAAGTCTGGCTCAGGCACCACCTTCACCCTGGTCTGGCTTTTCTTCTGCAGGTCATACATACAGGTGCATTGTAGTGCAATACCACAAGTCTGGCTCAGGCACCACCTTTACCCTGGTCTGGCTGTTCTTCTGCAGGTCACACATACAGGGCCAGTGTAGAGACAATACCACAAGTCTGGTCAGGACCACCTTTACCCTGGTTTCTGTTCTTCTTCAGGTCATACATACAGGGCAGTGTAGAGCAATACCACAAGTCGGGCTCAGGCACCACCTTTACCTGGTCTGGCTGGGTTCTTCTGGCGGGTTTTCATACACCTACTTACTGGTGCAGGTCTAGGGTGCCAATACCACAAGTCTGGCTCAGGCACCACCTTTACCCTGGTCTGGCTGTTCTTCTGCAGGTCATACATACAGGTGCAGTCTAGTGCCAATACGATAAGTTTGGCTCAGGCACCACCTTTAACCTGGTCTGGCTGTTCTGCGCCTAGGTTTGGCATCAAAGACTCATGAATGTGTCTAATTCTATGAATGTGATGTAATGCGCCCCCAGAATGCCCCAAATCTTTGGCGCATTAAACAGTGTTGCTCCGCCTATTGCGCTTATCGCGCCAAAGTTTGGAATGCTACTGTTCATACATCTATAACACAGGTCTACTACAGCTTTTTGACGTCAGAAAACTGGGGCAGTCCTGATCTTACATGTCACCCTTTGTGGTCAGCCTTTAGTCAATTAGCTATTGTCCAAAGCAGAGAGCTCCTTTAAGGTAATTTATACTCTATATGAAAAGGCCAAATGAACACTCTTTAGGCCTCCATCTGGCAATGAAAGGCTATGGATATATTAACCATGTAGGGTACTTGGTAAGCGTAGATGAAATGTGTGATATGAATAGAGCACATGTTAGATGCAATTTTTTTATTTATTTTTTTAGAAAACTGGAATTTGTACCTGTTTGTAATACAGTTTCCCCATTTCTTATTTGCAGGCATTCTGAAATACTGATGTTGAACAAATAAATTACATCTCTTTGTCACGTTCTGACCTAACAATTGGGTTATTGCTTTGCTGTTTTTTAGACATTTTTCAATAAATACAGTATTTAATGATGTCTGCTGTTTCTTCTGCATTGATAGATAATCAGTTGGTAATGTCTGGCTGTGGCTAGACAAATATCCATGCTTACTTTAGACAGTGGTCCAACCATCTTTGTAAATTTGGAGCAGTACACAAAAGTTGATAAATCTGCCATCCAGACCATTCATTTGTATATTGATAGGTGTTGAAGTGTGTGGAGTGTCAGGAACGTGGGTGACTGAAGGAGGGGGTTGTGATTAGGGATCTTGGTAGGTCTGCCCCAGAAGATTTATTTTTAGGGCACATTTAAAACTCGTGTTGTGAGTTAGCCTGAATATACGGGGTAGCACTTTTCACTAGTGTCGCAGGTATAAAATTGGGAGTGGGAGGTTCGTAAGATGCAGGAATTTAATCTAGGATCATCAGCAGAACGTAGAGTCCGAGTAGGGTGGTAAACGGTGATTAGAGAGGAGATGTAGGGGGATGCAGCACTGTGGAGAGCTTTATGGGTGAGAGTGATTAGTTTAAATTGTATTATGTACTAAATGGGATCAGTGTAGCATCTGGAAAGAAAGATAAACCTGGCTGCTGCATTCAGGATGGATCATGCATGAGTTTTATTGTCAGGAGTCGCCAGAACATCTGCATGGAAATCTGCTTCTGCGGCAAGGCCTTGCAGGAGCACACACGAGCAGATGAAAATCCCTGAATAATAACCTTACATTTGTGACTTTTTGCTTGTTCCTAGGAGTGCTTCAATTCACCTTATGGTACCCGATTCTTTCCTGAGTATGCTGAGAAGATTCCTGGGCAGTCCACACAGATGCTGTCAGAAGTAGCCAAGGAGTGTGGGATCTACCTTATAGGAGGTTAGATGCGGTGCTGCTTTTGGTAGTACCTAGTAGATCTAGTGGGAAGATGGTTTTTACAACTGAATCTGTAAGAAGTAGAAGGTGGGTGCTTATCGCTGTTTTAAACAGTAACACCAGTCAAAAACGGGTCAATCAATTTTTGGCAAGCATATAGAGGCCCCACCTCCCCCCTCTATTACCATTACTCCTACGCTCTCCAGGACATCATCCGCAAAGAGTTTTGGACTCTGCCAATGGCTGTTTTTACCATCCAGAATTTGCCATTGACCTGACGCAGTCCTGTTACTTGTACCTGAGGGCAATACAGCATAGAGTTGTCACAGCAACAAATAACTTCAAAGTTTTCTGCATATATGTTTTAAAGTACCTTGTAAAGTATATAGACACGAGAATTTCCCATCTATAGAACTAAAAATGTTATGTCTAACTATGTATTTCTTCTTTAAGGTTCAATTCCCGAAGAGGATTCTGGGAAATTGTACAACACTTGTACAGTTTTTGGCCCTGATGGTTCTTTGCTGACAAAGCATAGAAAGGTATTTAAAAAAAAAAAAAAGTTTACAGGGGACAGGTGAAAAATTTAGATTTTTGATTTGCTCTACATTTTATAAATTTCCCCTGTTGAATGTGTTATTGTGGCAATGCAATGTATGTGATTCAGTCATAGACTTTCAATGGTTTCTCAGAGTAATGTAAAGCCCAGCTGACACCTCTACTGATTTATTGTAGAGTTCAATGGGAGCTGTAAGCATCTGTATGCAGTGAGTCTCCCTCTAGTGGCAGCTGCAGGCAGCAAACATGTATCACTTAAATTTCATGTGCAGAGGATTTAGGCTATGTTCACACGGCTTAAAATGGGACGTATTTCGCAACCGTACTGCGGTAAATACGGGGCGAGATACGTCCCAGTCATTACGGTAATCCACAGTTCTCATAGAGAACTATGGATTATGTCTCCTCTCCACGCTCGGATAATACGGCGAGCGGGGAGAGAAGTGACATGTCAATTATTCACGGCGTATACGCTCCGTGAATAATTGAATGTCTATGGGGCCGGCAGGCTGCTGGCCCCCCCCGCTCCTGAGCACACGGCGTAATTGCGGCCGAAATACGTCCCCGCAATTACACCGTATGAACATAGCCTTACAGCTCCAAGTTTTGTAGTAGTCCTCCTTTATGGGTTTGATCAGGTCTTTGCAAAGTTTCATTGCACATGAAAAGAAAACACATCTAAAAATGTATGTCCTTTCTTTTTCATGTAGTTAGACAATACAGAATCTAACTTGAGTGTGTAATTTTGCTTTACTTCTACAGATTCATTTGTTTGATATTGATGTCCCCGGGAAAATTCGTTTTCAAGAGTCAGAAACATTAAGCCCTGGAGAGAGTCTCTCTATAATTGATACACGTATGTAATACTCTGAATTAAATCCGTGCTGAATGATAGTATAATGCAGATCACAACAATCTGTCCCTGAAATCCTACCCCTAAACATTATGTACCCAAAGAGCTTTGCTCACGCATTATTTTTTGCCATACAGTTGAGTTATATGTATTTTTTTGTTTTTTTTACATCAGACGGGATCTTTGGGGCGTATAGTGGCTCGTACAGTACATGCTGCTTTATGCCGGGTGTTTTAGAAGTAAAACGCTCTGTGCTGGCTCCCATAGTCTTTCACTTTCCCTGGCGTAAGTGCTGGGAAGAAGTGACATGTCAGTTCTTTCTCCCGCGCACCGTCTTTTGACGTCGGCTGGTGCGGGTCGTTCGTCTGCAGCGACGTTTTTGCCCGGCGCCGAAACTGCGCTGGGATCGGGGCTGTACTACACAGCCCTGATCCAGCGCATCTCCTGCGAGCGGAGGAAACCTCCGCAACCCGATGCTTTAACCCTTTGATTGCGCTGTGGTAACGCACCGTCGCAATCAAAGGGTTCCCCTGCTCTGTCGGGTGATCGGAACACCCAGTGACCCGACAGAGCCCGGGGAACGGCTGCACAGTCAGCCCTGGGGACCTAGAGTAGCCCCACAGCTGTCTGTGTAACAAGCCAGTGACCAGGACACACTGTGTACTGTCCAGATCACTGCCTGTGTCAAAGTGACACAGATAAGAATGTATTAGCATATATGAATATGCTAATACATTACTAAGTGTTAAAAAAAAAAGTAAAACTGTTCTCCCTTCATGGGTTTAAAAAAAAAGTAAAAAATATAAAAAGTGTGAAAAAAAATGAATAAAAAATAAATATTTAATAAAAAATAATTGTGCATACATTACACACAAAAAAAACCCTACTCATATTAGGTATCCACACGACCGTAATAACCTGTAGAATTAATCTAACAAGTTATTAAGTATGGAATGTGAATGGTGTAAAAAAAAAAAAAAATTCTGCAATAATTTCTAAGTGAACTTAAACTATTCCCCCATAAAGTACAACTTGTCCCGAATAAAAAGAGGCCTCATCCAACTGCGTCATTAAAAAAATAAAAAAGTTACAACTGTTGAAATGCAAGGAGGCAAAAACTAAAAAAACTGTTCTGGTCATTAACTACTTTTCAGGCCTGGAGCTTAAGGGGTTAAAGCACAATGTGTCATGAGAAAGCAATCTCTGAATTGAGATATGTCAAATTAAAAAAACATGGGACTCTGTCATAGAGGTCAAAACTGGCTGCGTCTTGAAGGGGTTATGTGGATAGTGTGTGTGTGTGTATATATATGATGTATTATATTTAGTATATATATTATTAATATAAATTATATATAATATATATATATATATATATATATATATATATATGTGTGTATATGTATGTATGCTAGCTGTGAGCCGACTGTGCATGTGAATGAGGAGAGCGGCACTCCATTTTCACTTCTATGGGAGCTCCGAAATACAGCTGAGTGTGGTATATTCAGGACCTCCCATAGAAGTGATTGGAGAGGATGGCTGCAAGCACCACCCTCCTCATTTACATGTATGGGCGGCTTGCAGATAGCTGAGAGTGACCTGTGCAGGGAATTTTACCTCATGGTAAAGCCCTTTCAAATTATAGTGAGGTGAGATTTTTTGACTTTGTAACCAGTTACCAGTTTTTCATAGATTTATGTTTTCAACAAACAATGGTTGTCCCAGGCCAATTAATGTTGTATGTTAAGGAACCTCTGTAGTAGTGCAAGATATTAAACTAGTTCGGTTATGTTCACACGGCTTAATTGCGGGACGTATTTCGCCCCATAATTACACCGTGTGTACGGGGGCGAGAGGCAGCTCGCTGGCTCCAAAGACATTCATTATTAGTGGCGCGTATACGCCATGAATAATTGACATGACACTACTCTCCCCGCTCGCCGTACTGTGCGAGCAGGGAGAGGAGACATAATCCATAGTTCTCTATGAGAACTGTGGATTACTGTAATGCCTGGGATGTATCTCGCCAAGTATTTCGCGCCGTACTGCGCGAAATACTTGGCGAGATACATCCCAAAATAAGCCGTGTGAACATGGCCTTCCTGTACAGTCATTATCTGGATGAGGCACCCTGTGTTTTAGTAATTCATGACTAGTACATGATTAACCCCAAGTACTCTGACCCAAAGCTTCTATTAACAAGAAAATCATCACAGATAACATCCAGAACATGAGATCGTGGTTCATTGACTCTGTAGCACGGGTGTCAAACTGCGGCCCTCCAGCTGTTGGGAAACTACAACTCCCATCAGTCCCACTGTTATAGATTATCTAAATGCATGATGGGAGTTGGTTTCCCAACAGCTGGAGGGCCGCAGTTTGACACCAGTGCTGTACAGTGTCAGCCACTAAAAAGCCAGAGGACACTTGTAATGGAGCAGGCAGTAATGAATGGGACTGCGCACACAATTAATTTTTACATAATAATTCTGTGACTGCTACTGTGCACTATTATTAAGCGTGTTGTATTCATTGTTTGTGTTTAGCAGGTTCAAATGCAAATGTAGATTTGCTATAAATCTGTTCATATTGATATACATTTTTCTTACATAGATGATGAAATAATACTTATCTTTCATATTTTTACCAGCCTTTTGCAAAATTGGAATAGGCATCTGCTATGACATCAGGTTTGCAGAACTTGCCCAAATATATACCAAGAAAGGTGAGAGTTCAATGTATTTTGCTCTCTGCTTATATTCAGTCCGGAATCATTTCAGGTTTTACAATTTTGTCCAGAATTTATCCTCCTTAGTAAATTAATTTAAGAAAGACTTAAAGGGGTTGTCTCATCTCAAAGTTTCATAGGATGCATGAATGAAATAATGCTGCTTGGCTCTGTCACTTCCTGGTCAAGCTGTCTGTAAATAGCATATGAGCTCCGTGTATTCGGACTTCTCTGTTTATTATGTTTATTAGTCTAGATTAGCTAAATTACCTTCTACCAGGACAGGAGAAGCTTCTGAGCTAAAGTAAACAGTAGTAATTACTGTCTTTTGTCTGAAAGATCAGATAACACACAAGCTATCACACTGCTGGCCCAGACCTGTCATTTCATAGAAGATATCTAGTTCTTCTGTACTGTTCTGTAACGACAATAGCAGAATAATCATAGGGGCCCTGGGAGGGGTGGTAAACCTCAGTGTATTACAATATATACCTTTAGCCTTATTTGCAGCATCGTGTTTCCTACCTGAATTAGTGAAGAGTGATATGTTACTCATGTTTCTGCAACAAGTCTATTACAGAAGTATAATAGTAGCGTGCAAAGAGCAAGAATGAGAAGTGTAACTGAAGAGGATATGCAGGTGCAGGAAGCAGAAACTACTTACAAAAGCTATGCAATTCTCCAATATACTTTCTGTAACAATTTTTTGTGTTTTTTTGTTTTTCAAAATCTCAGCTTGCTTTTATTCAGTAAGCGACTTTGTTGCGTGGATGTATACATTTGAATATTAAAAATCCTTAAAAACATATTCCAACGTGTACATTGGCTTTGGCATTACACTCTATAGCACTAAACGTTTGTGTATGCGTCGCAGATGTATTTTTTTTTTTTTAGCATTTTAGGTACTGAATGATATATGTAGAGTGTAGGGAGAAACATTTACATAACACTTAGGGTATGTTCACACGTCTTAATTGCGGGGCGTACAGTACGCCCCGCAATTAAGCCGGGTGTTTGGGAGTCACGCTGATTGACACGTACTCCCGTGGGGAGGGGGGGGGGGGCCATAGACATGCATTACATGTCACTTATCTACCCAGGCAGACAATACGATCGTATTGTACGCCCAGGAAGAAGGATAATCCATAGTTTTCTTTTGAGTACGCTCTAAATATGTGGTGAAATGCGCCCCAAAATGAGCCGTGTGGACATACCCTTAGGGTGCTTTCAGACAGCAATTAGCTGCGTTTTTGGTGAGTTTTTTGCAGAATTGCACAGCATTGAACTGCCTTTATTGCTGTGCATTTCTGTGCCAAAGAAAATGCACCAAAAAGGCACGGACTCAAAGCACTTTTAAATTTGATTGTTTTCCCTTCAGATAATGCTTTTAATTTACGGTGCCTGGGGGCAAATTTGGGGCCACAGCACCAGTTTTAAAGAGAACTGTCAAAATTGTTTATGCCCCCCTTGCTGAGGGCAGCACAAGTAGTGTTTAGCCTGCTTTTTCCAGCGCTGTGACCCTTATTCTTTTAAGTTTCTGCCCGGGGGGTTTTCGAAAATTTTACTGCTCAAATCTGAGTTTTCAGCCAGAAAGAGCCCGGAAAAAAAGGTTTTTTTAAAAACCCACACCCCATTTGAGGGTACCCCCACCCACCTCAACTGATAAACCTTTTACTTTGAATATTTTAAAAACAGGGGAAATAAACTCGGTGGGCGGGGCTAGATTTGGTGGGGGGAAAGCTAACACCCGCCCATGAAAAAGATTTGGGGGGTTTAAATGTCTAAAACTACCCCATTTAAAAAAAAAATAAGGGACACAGCGTGGAAACGCGGTCTGAACCTGACTTGTATGTCCCTCAGCGGGGGGGTTTTTAAAAATTATTTTCCCTTTTAAAAACCCACAGCATGAAACAGTCAAGCAATTATTGGTAAATCATTACTCACTGTTACTAGTACTCATAAATGCATCTTTATCAATGTGTCAATTTATTTTAACAAGATCTTTTTTTTAATTAAACACACAATAGCATTGTACAGGAAGAAAAAAATGGGGGAGAAATATGTTGGTTTTTACTTTGGATTTGGGAATTTTGGGTTTAGTGTGGGTTTGGAAAGCTAAAATTGTGATCTCTTTATGTTTTTTCATTCCTTTGCATTTTAAGGGGGACTTAAAACATAAAATAATGCAGCCTTTTTTGAGGCGTGTATTCAGCTTTTTTTTTTAGAAGTTGCGCTGGCGGAAGTATTTCTAAAATGTTTGCCCGCCTGAAACCGTTTTTTTTTTAACATTGGGGAAAGAAGGGGCATTCCCCTTCTTTTTCCAGCAGGCAATATGCGTTGGGAAGATGACGGGTTTGATCATAGCCCCTAAATGGACCTATAAATTTACATAGTTGCGGGTCGTACTTTAGGGTGTATTGCAGTGCAATTACATCCTGAAATACGACTTGTAAAGACACAGTGTGAACATATCCTTACAATTTAAGTACAGACAAAAAAAAAAAAACTTTATTTAGTGAAAAATTTGGGTTTGACACATCTGGCATAGGGGTTATTTGGGTGAGAGGGCCTGCTTGCAAGAGTTTACTTTTTTGAGTTTAAGAAAACATTTCAAAACCCTTCCAAACCAAAACCCCTGATTTAGACACAGTCATTAAGAACAAGGAAAAATCTGGCCTCTCGATAGGAAAAGTTGTGTCTTCTAACAAGCTGTGCACATTTATGTGAAATTCATGACCGGGACAGATTTTTTTTTCCCCCCAGGGAAATAGAGGTTCGCTTTTTTAAAAATCTTTCAAGAAACGAAAATTGAAATAAGGAATTTATCACGAGTAGGGCTGGAAAATTTTTGCAACTTTTCATTAGACAAAGGTTGACGTTTATTTGTTAGAACTGGAAAACTCCTTCATTGGATCAATTAAAGGGGGTTTCCCTGCTTTGGGGCTTTTTGGGTTTTTACAAGGGGGGCAAATTTATAATAAGTAAAATTTTTACCCAAAAGGGGAACCCCCAAAAATAATTTGAAAGTCCAAAGTTTTTAAAGTAATGTGAATTTCCCAAAACCCGCAGGCCCGTCATCCCCCAAATGGGCAGATTTTAGTCCTTTGGGGAAAAAAAAAGCAATAAATCCCAATTTTTGGGAAAAATGAAAAAATCAATCTCTTTATTAGCTCATCCGGTAAAAAGCGTTTCCCCCTAATAGGGGTTTTCTGTCGGGGCTTGACCCCTGTGTGGGGCCCAAAAAGTCCCTTTTTTGGGTGCTTAAAAAAGATTTTGGGGTTTTTTTTCCGTTTTTGCAATACTGGGGATGGTGTCATTTTTTCCAGTAGGGACCCCCAACAATTAGAGGCTGTCTGTTTGTGTGAGTGGAAGTGTCCCTTTTTTCTGCCTTGACTTTTTTTACTGCTCCCACAGGAAAGGGAAAGGGGTTGGAATGGGAAGTGGTCGCCTGCATTCCGTTTTGGGTCAAAGCCTATGGGACTGATGAAGACAACCAACCACCGCATGTGGCTATTTTCATCAGTCCCATAGACGTTAAACTCGGCAGCGGCGCACATGTTCAACCACTGCTCTGTTGAAACCCTTCCTCGCTGCGCAAGAGCAGTAGGGAAGAATGGAGGACTCGCTTCTCTGTTTTGGTCGATAGGTGGTAAATGTCTACAGTGGCAAACCTCCTTTTAACCTCAGGGGTAACTGAGCATTACACAGTGCCTATTCAGATCAGGGGATTGTCTATGTAATGCAGGCCAGTACGGGTTCTCTTGAGCAAGCAACTGCTGTTCCTGCAAAAAGATGGGGATCCTGAACCGAGGACCGCACTATATTAATTCAGAATTCACTATTCCTGCATATGAAAATGAAATTTTGCAACTGGACAATCCCTTTAAATTTTGTTTTTCTGCCTTAAATCCAGGGTGTCAGTTGTTGGTGTACCCAGGAGCATTTAACATGACAACTGGTCCAGCACACTGGGAATTGCTACAAAGAGCTCGGTAAGTATGAGAGAAATGTATTTATATTAATGCAAGGCCAGTACTATTAGTATAGGATTTTGCTCATTTAATAACCAAACGGGCATATATTAAGCCCTCTAGTAGGGTGGGGGTCATATGACAGGTCAAACCGGTCATGTCCCCTGCTAAAGTAAATGCTCAAAAAACCCCAAAATTTTGGGATAGGGTAAAAAATAACAGAATTTTTAAAAATGTTTGGTTTTTTCAAGAGGCAGTCAGAGCTTTTTTTAAAGCACTAAAAAAAATAAAGCTGAGCCCTGGATGCTGTGGGCAACACAGACAGTCTTACTGCTAGACAGTTTTGATAAATGAAGCCCAATGTGTTTGGGCCTAGAACAACCATCATCCTGTAGTAAAAGACTGAAACCTGTGCTGGGGGGTTTCTTTTTTAATTTTTTTTTCCCCTTAAAGAACTTTTTTATATTTTACAGTGGTTGTCGATTTTCTTTTATGTATTTCAGCGCTTTAGTAAAACAAGTCATGTAGCCATTTGGTCCTGCTAGAGATGATAAAGCCTCGTATGTAGCCTGGGGACACAGCACTGTGGTCAGCCCATGGTAAGCACCTCTTTATACTTGACCTTATAAATACACCATGCATTTTAAAGGGGCTTTCTTATAAAAAAACATTTATCACTTATCCATTGATAGGTGATCACTATCTAGTAATTGGGGGTCCTCTGGGGGCCCCCCGTAATATCAGAACAGGGACTTGGGCCAGTTTAGCGATCTAGGGGTCCCGGGCATTTAGAATTATTTATCGATTTAAATGCCTACCGATGATAAATAAAATTTTATGGGAAAAACCCTTTAAAGAGGTAAATGCATGTAGTCCCATTTCTTAAAGGAGTTTTGCCACTATAGACAATGATGGCATATCGCTAGGATATGCAATTATTGTCTGACAGGTGGGGATCCCACCTCTGGGACCCGCACGAATCTCGGGAACAGGCCCCCAAAACTCACAGCGAAACTGAAGAGTCGGCTCTCCATTATGGTCTATGTGAGTTCCAAGCATAGTCGAACGCACCGCTCGGCTGTACCCGGAACTCCCAAAGAACAGAATGGAGAGTGACTGCGCAAGTACGGCCAGCTCTCCAATCAGCGCTGCGAGTGGTGGCCATGTTTTCCCACTCATGGCAGAACCCCTTTAAGGACAATCTGAGGTTAAAGATCTAATGGATGGCATGTAATGCATTGTTCCTCCTATGGGGGCACTGCAGGAGAATGAAACACTTGCTGATCCCTCACGGAGTGCTAAAGCTTTTCCTGGGGCAACCTGGGTATTTTTGGGCATGTTGAGCCCAGCATTTACATTTAACACCCATCTGTACTCTGCAATTGCATAGTGAGACTTTGATGGGCAGACGGAAAAAGCCCTTTTTGTCAAACTCCTTTGGTACACTATTAATCATGGCATCTAAGGGGTGAAAGAGTCTGCACTGGAAGTCACTCTGATCCCAGCTGTAGCAGTATGATGTCAGTTGTATATTTTCTAAAACTTTGTCAGCATAGATTTATTCTGTACATATTTAGTACACAAGCACGTTCTAGGTTGCAGCGTCGCAGCTTTATGGAAACCGTGCAATGATGCTCTACTTGTGACATCACTTCTAGATATTTTTTCAGCCACTATTTTTAGAAGGTTTGTCCAGTTTTGCAAAAGGTTGATTGCAGAGAGGGCTCTTTCCAGGTCTTTCTATTTGATGCACCTGAGCTTATCTGTAATTTGCTGGAAAACCGCAGTGCGGGAAAATAGAAGCATTACAAAGAGCCCATAGAAATCAATCCGTGCTCATCACATTTATTGATCTCCATGAGCTCTCTGCAATTTAGTATTGGCAAAGGCCGTGCCAGACACAGCTCTCCACTTTGGTTGATAGATAGCAGGCCTAAGTAGGAGACACACTTCCATTATCTAAAAATGCTTTAACAGGGCATATGGGAACATAAAACTAACTTGGTTGGTATTGTGAAGCTGATTTGTCGTGCTCATTATTAATATTTATTTTGTAGGGGAGAGGACATTGCAAAAGCTGGAGCAGATCAGACCATCATTTCTGCAGATATTGGTAAATCAAAAGCTTGTTCTTGTAGCTTCCTCCCTATGAAATCTATGACCACTACTTGTTCCTTTTGCCTAGAGAGGTGTCAACCTGAGGAAGGTTTCCTATGTCTATCTGCACCTGCAGGTTCGCAATAGAAAAGGGTCAGGAGGTGCAGAGATGGGCAGGATATAGAGGGCCAGGAGCGTCTTGGATTTGGAGAGTGGTGGGGGAGACTGTGATATGAACCCCTTTAGAAGGAGAGCAACTCGTTATTCTGTTCCCTGAGACCCCCTTCTCAGTGTATGCTCTACTTACAACAGTTTGTGCTTTTTTCCATGTGTTTTATTTTTCTAAGGGCATGTCCCCACGGCACGGGTTTGCAGCCGGTTTTTCAGATGGTTTGTGGTTTTGCAGACCGTCTGAAAAAACGTCTGCAAACAAGCACAATGGGCTTCTATGGAAAACCCGTGCAGCAGTCCCCACTGCATGGGTTTTCCACCAGGCGGTTTTTCACGTTCTTCCGTCCAGTTTCTGGACGGAATATGTGCATGTTAATGGGAAGGGGGATGGCTTTTCTCAGCTCATCGCGGAGAAAAGCCGTCCCCCCACCGCAGCCGTGGGGACGGCACACAAATCGGACAAATACTGACCGGTATTTGTCCATTGCTGTGTAAACGGGCCCTAAGTGTTCTGGCTTTATCCAATGAGTCAGTAATACCCTTGTATATTACTATTGAAGCTGGTCTGTGTTTGTCCAAAATACAGAATTTAGATTGTAAGCTTTGCTAGAGACAAGTGTAGATAAATCGGTGATCATATATTCATCTTTTTCTAGTTATTTTCTATTTCAATGGCCCTGTTGTCTTAAATCCCTGCAGAGTTTTATTGTATATTATAACACTCTGTATCAAATGGGGTAAGCAAGTGTTAGAAAATAGACAGCATACCTGTGTATTGCTCCTCTGACATTGTATGGTGTCCAGAGGGCAAGACTATGAATGATCAGAGCTTAGGCTAGCCCATTTCAGTACCCTTATCCCTGGTTTATGGCATGTTACTCTACGAAAAACTTAAAACAACCTATGATCACCAGGGCTTAGCTATTAAATGAAAAAAAAACCTTGCAAGAAGTGACCGTAAAGAAATGGTAACTTTTATATAGATATACCAAATCATCCATATCATTAGAACCGGTGAAGTGATCTGCACCTAAGGTCTTGGTGGCCGATACCACAGAACACCTTCAGCGGTCTTGTGGAGTCCATGCCTAGACAGTTAAAGGGAACCTGTCACATAGTTTATGCCTCCCTTGCTGAGGGCAGCACAAGCTAGTGTCAGACCTGCTGTTTCCAGCACTGTGTCCCTTATTCTGTAAGATGCTGGAGTTTTAGAGCATTTACCCCTCAAATCTTATTCATGAGCAGGTGTTAGCCCCGCCCACCAAAGGCTAGCTCCGCCCACTGACAGTTATTCACATGTTTCTACCTATTCAAAGTAATAGGTTTATCAGTTGAGGTGGGCGGGGCTAGCCTCAGGTGGGCGGGGCATGAAAAACTGACTATATGACTCTTCTGGCTTAAAACTGCAGATTTGAGCATTAAATACACGAAAACTACAGCATCTTACAGAATAAGGGACACAGTGCTGGAAACAGCAGGTCTGTCACTACCTTGTTCTGTCCTCAGTGAGGGGGGCAAAATCTGTGACAGGTTCTCTTTAAGAGCACTCTTTAAGAGGACTTATGCAATATTCAGAAGATAGTATAATGTCATGGCTGAACGCTGTGCTGCACATCAATGTAATATTCACGTAGAGGATATTGGTAGACGCATCTAATTCATTTATATCATACATGTCATGGTAACGAACCCTTTTTTGTTTTTCAGATTTGCACTACTTGGCGGAGATTCGTCAGCAAATACCTATTCACACACAACGCCGCCATGATCTCTACAGTGTGGAAGAAGTGACGAAGTGAATGATGTGTCCACCTTTAATCACTTTCCCTGATGGAAGTTCACACCGTAATTGGGAGAGAAGCACAGAAGAGTTAATCGACTGTTTCTGATTAAAAGGCATTAGGTCACGTTCATATGCTTACATTGTATCTCTCATATCACAGGTTTATATATTTCTTCTCAAAAAGGCTCCTCACACGAGTACAGTCAGGAGATGTGCCGGTCATGTGTTGTATGCATCCTGAGGACTCTGCAGTTATCATCTCATGGAGTTCTGCATACTGCTGTATTTTCATAGGGTGGTATCCATGCTGAGCACTAGATGCTGAAATTCTTCTGGGGAAAGAAGATGATTTATCATATGGCAAAAAATAAACAATATGAATGATATCACTTTACCTTGATTCACTTCTGGTTTGATAACAAATGTACGGATATAACCGACAACAATAAAGTTTCCTGAATCTCCTCTCGCGGTGACTTTTACCCACAAATGGCTGATAAAGAATTTGGGTTATTTGTGGTAGCACAATACAGTGATCATACTCCTCAGTTGTAGGTTCTTAAAAATGTTTCCAGTTGGAAAGTATTTTAAAAGAAATGATCCTTTAAATTGGTTTCTATGTAAAAACTCTGAATACCTCTGATTTTCTGTTCTATGTTATAATCATTGACAGATTTACTTCTTGTGTAAACGTCTAGAGTCTTCTTATTTGTTACTAGATGTTATTGTTACAGAAATCAAGTGCAGAATTATTTTTTTAATAAAGTAAGCCTTTAAGATCTGTATTGTGTTCTTTTTATTAAGCTCGTATAACTACATCAGCCTTAGGCTAGGTTCACACGGCTTAACTGGGGGGCGTAATTTCGCCCCGCAATTACGCCGTGGGGGCGGGAGCGGGGATGGCGGCCGGCACTTCGCCGGCCCATAGACAATCATAGACAATCACCGCCGGGCGGGGAGAGGAGACGTAATCCATAGTTCTCTGAGAACTGTGAATTACCGTAATGAATGGGCCGTTTTCGGGCCGTAATTGGCGCACTTCGGCGCGTAATTACGGACCGAAATACGGCCCATTTTAAGCCGTATGAACCTAGCCTTACCTGTCCTGTTTGATGGTCTTTGTATCTCTGGGCCTTATAATAAAGGGTATTCCGGGACTTACAAAAGCTGTTGGTCTGCTGGGGTATGATTAAAATGAGAAAAAAAGTGACTACTTTGGCCTGTGATTGGTTGCACATGGCATGCGAATGATGAATGTTCTCTGTGCAGCGTGGATGTACGGGCCGGCCACCGGGACAAAACGGGAGCATCACGGAGGTAAGTACGCTGCTTTTTTTTTTTTTTTTTTTTTTTTTAATCATACCCCAATGGACCAATGAGCTTTTGTAAGTCCTGGAACACCCCTTTTAAGAATGTACCCTTCTTATAGACCATGCTGACAGACATGACAAAACTGTCATTAGTAGAGGGAATATTGATTTATCTCTAATCTATATTTCTGATGGGGACGATGGCGCCTAATGAATAATCCAGCTTTACATTTTTCCTCTTTTTACTTTTTCAATAGGCCCAATGTGGAATTAGACTCTGATTACTTTATAATACATTGCAACAGGTTAGCGTATTTCTTTCTATTATACCATAGTTGTTGCAGGTAACATATACTCTAGGCTTTGTACATGGCAGACCCAGGGCATCATTGGTGATGGAAGGCGTCGGAAGGTTAAATGGCCGAGATCAGAGGTAGCTCCATTTCCGACCACTGCAGTCGGTGCCCTGCTGTATATTACATTTGACTCTAGCTGCAGATGGTGTGGGCACAGCTTCTTTTATGGGCTATGATATAACCTCTTGATTCACAATAAAGAATAACGTCTGTAAACTACAGCACCTTTTCCATTGAAAACTGTGGTGTGCAATATGTGTGGTTTTCATGTGTATAACAAAATAAAATGCACACCAGATTATATGTGACAATTACTCTGTGGGAATCTGGCTTTAATGTGTAGATATTACTTTCACATGGGCTGTGTGTTGGGAAGTACTATTCTACACTCATGGACAAAATTAAATACTTTATTTTATTGATCCAACATCATGCATTGTTTCAGATCTTTATATAAAGTCTTAAAGCTTGATCAAGATTCTTGTTTACTGGCAAAACGTTGCATGCTGTTGGAGCCATAAGAATTATTGGTACTATTTTGGAGTGCTGCCACTGCTGTACAATATTTTCATGCACACTACGTACAGTGGGGAAAATAAGTACTCTATTTTGCCAGTTTTCCCACCTACAAAGAATGGAGAGGTCTGTAATTTTTATTGGGTACACTGCAACTGTGAGAGACAGAATTAAAAAAAAAAAAAATCCAGAAAACCACATTTTATGATTTTTGAATAATTAATTTGTGTTTTATTGCACGAAATAAGTATTTGATCACCTACCAACCGGGAAGAATTCTGGTCCTCACAGACCTGTTACTTTTTCTTTTAGAAACTCTCCTACTCTGCACTATTAATTTCATCTGTTACCTGTATAAAAGACACCTGTCCACATAATCACACTCCAACCTCTACACCAAGGCCAAAACCAAATAGCTGACTAAGGACACCAAGCTTAAAATTGAACTCCTGCACAAGCCTGTGAATGACAACAGTACAATTGGCAAGAAGCTTATTTGAAAGGCAACTGCACATGTATTAGAAAAGAGAAGAAACCTAAAATGACTGTCAGTCTTCCTTGGTCTGGGACTTCATGCAACATCTCGCCTCGTGCGGTAAGGATGATTCTGAGAACAGTCAGGAATCAGCCCAGAACTACACAAGAGGACCAGGTCGGTGACCTGACAAGAACTGGGACCACAGTCTCAAAGATTACCGTTAGTAACACATTACGCCGTCATAGATTAAAATCCTCAAGGGCACACAAGTTTCCCCTGCTCACACCAGCACATGTCTAAGTCTGTTTGAAGTTCGCCAATGACCATCTGGATGATCTAGAGGAGGCATGGGAGAAGGTCAGGAGATAGCATAATTGATCTTTTGGTGTGAGCGCCTATCGCCATGTTTGGAGGAAGAAAGAGGATGAGTATAACATCAAGAAAACCATGAAGTATGGGGGTGGAAACATAATTTGGGGGGTGCTTTTCTGCAAAGGGGACAGGACGACTGCATCTTAATGAAGGGAGGGTGGATGGGGCCATGTATCGCAAGATTTTGTTAACAACCTCCTTTCCTAGGTAAGAGCATTGAAGAGTGGGCCGTGGCTGGGTCTTCCAGCATGACAATGCCCCCAAACAGCCAGGGCAACTAAGGAGTGGCTCCATAAGAAGCCTTTCAAGGTCCTGGAGTAACCTACCCAGTTTCCAGACTTGTACCCAATGGGAAATCTTTGGGAGGAACTGAAACTCAATGTAGCCCAGAGACAGCCCCGAAACCTGAAAGATCTGGAGAAGATCTGTATGGAGAGTTGGCCAAAATCCCTGCTGCAGTGTGTGCAAACCTAGCCAAGAACTTCAGGAAACATCTGCCCTCTGTAATTGCAAACAAAGGTTTCTAGAACAATTTTAAAGGGTCTGGTTTTCTATTATATCAAATACTTATTTCATGCAATAAAATGCAAATTTATTATTTAAATATAAAATGTGATTTTCTGGAATTTTTTAGATTTTGTGTATCACAGTTGAAGTGTACCTACAATAAAAAAATTCAGACCCTCCTTTTTTTTTATGGGAAAATTGGGAAAACCCAGGGGTAAAATACTTTTTACCAATGATTTTTCATAAATTAAATAGCCCAATGAAGGCCAACAGTTTGTCTGCCATGGTTTTTAACCCCCTTACCGACACAGGACAAATCCAGCTCTATTTCCTGCTGCTTAACTTCTTAGATGCTGTGGCAGTGTACTGACCCTCTAGTCATCAAGCTATGGAGGCACCTGGAGTGCCTGGAGGCACTTACTGTTAAAGTAAAAAAAAATGTTTAAAAGTATTAAAATGAATTAGAAGTCGAAATCACCACCATTTTAAAAACAAAAAAAAATTAAAAGCTACACATGATTGATATTGCCGCATTTGTAAAAGGCCTATCTATTAAAAGATAACATCATTTATTTTATAAGCTTAAAACTGTAGAAGAAAAAAATTCCAAATGCCAAAATTGCATTGTTTTTGGTTATTTTAAAATTTCCCTAAAAAGGGAATAAAAAGTGATCAAAAGTCGCATCTATCCCAAAATGATACCAAAGAAATGGATACTTCAGCCTATAAACAACACACCCTCACTCAGGTCCATAGGTGGAAAAACAAAAAGGTTACTGGTCGCAGAAAATGGCTCTGCAGCGCAAATTTAAGAAATAGAAAATGCATTTTTTTTTTACAGTATTAAAACCATTAAACCGACTTTGCCGTACTCATCGGAAATGTCGGTAGGGTTACCGCTGGCATCAGCCAACCCCCAGGGCCGGAGTGACCCCCGCGGGGGAATTAACCCCGTCATGCGCGACATCGCACTGCGGGCGGCAGGATGACTCTTGCTGCCCGCATCCCGGGCGCAGTAACGGGCTAGCGCCGCTATGATCCCTACCAACACCCGGACGCTAAATGACAGCACCGGGGTTTTCTGGTGAGTCACGAGCCCAAATGCATTGTGGGCACTGACTGACATTTTTGCCATGGAGACCATATACAGCATAAGCGTGCCCTGATCCCCTATTCATGAACGATCTGACATCGTTATGCAATTCCCCTTGGGGAAAAAGTTTAAAAATTTGGAAAAAGAAAAAAAAAAAGGAAAAAAAAGAAAAACAAACAAAAAACCAAAAAAAAAAAAATAAAAACACGTACACCCCCCTTTTCCCCTTTTTTACAAACCCCAATCGCCCCAAAAAAGATCAAAAATAAATAAAGGGACCCATTTTTGGGATCGCCGCGTGCGTAGCGACCCACCCTAAAAATCTGTACGTTAATTAACCTGGGTGAACCCGTAAAAAAAAAAAAAAAAACCACAGAATTGCAATTTTTTTCATCCCGCAGCACTAAAATGGATTAAAAAAACATCAAAAACTCAATTTTTAAACAAAAGGGTGCCAATTTAAAACACAATCATCCCCAAAAAAAAGTCCTTACCAACACTCTGTAACGGAAAAAAATTTAAAAATTCTGGCATTAGAATAGCGATGCATAAAATATTGTTTTTTCAAACAAAAAAACACTTTTTTTAAAAAAAAAAATTGTCTTTTAAATAAAAAAAACAAAATTGGGTATCACCCCAAAACGTCTTAACCCACAATTTAAAAAACTTGTCACGGATACTGTACGGTGAACACTATCAAAAATAAAAAAAAAAAACACTGCTAGGATTTTCAGTATTTTTTTCACCCTGCCTTCTAAAAAACGGGTTTAAAAAGTGATCATAAAGTCTTGTCCCCCCAAAAAAGTTACCAATAAAACGTCAACTCATCCCCCCCAAAAAAAAGTCCCTATAAGCCCTAAACAGAAAAATAAAAAAGTTTTGGCTCCAACCGCGACATGCAAAAACGGTTTTTCCTTTTCAAATAAAAATGTTTTATTGTGTAAAAGCAGTAAAAAATAAAAAAATACAAATGTGGATCGCTGTAATCGTATAATTGCCCGATAAAACTAGCATTCATTTTACCCCACATGACCGCTTAAAAAATAAAAATAAAAAACACCCCGGGGGGGGTGTATTTTGTTTTAAAAAAAAAGCCTACAAAAACCTTAATAAAAAGTGATTAAAACGTCACTGCACCCCCTAATGTACTAATAAAAACCAACCCCTCTCGTAAAAAAACCAGCCCCCAAGCAACTCCAAAGCAAAAAAAAAAAGAAAGCTATGGCTGTCAGAATAGACAAATAAAAACCAACTTTTTATAAAACCTGCTTCTATTGTGTAAAAGTAAAAAACATTTAAAAAACTATATAAAATTTATATCATTGTAATTGACCGACCCCCCCTATAAAGTTGTCCCGTCTTTATCCCGATGTCAATACTTAAAAATGAAGCCAAAAACAAGGCGGGAAAGCGTTCCTCCCCCCCCCCCCCCCCATTTCCCTGCCCAAATGCTAAAAAAAACTACGGAACACCTGTGCCCCAAAAACAAAATACACCCTTAATGGTCCCTAGGGTTGGGAACCAAAAGGGGGGTTCTGGGAAAGGTTTCACCTGTTCTATATTTGGGGGGTTTTCCCAGATGCCCAGGGCCCCAAACCAATATCTGTGCCCCAAAAAACCCAAAGTAACACTCCCTCTCTTATACGCCCTCCTTTCCCCCCAAACAGCAGTTTAAAAACCCCCTTTGGGGTTTTGCCAATTTGGGAAAAATTGCGTAACAAAATTTTTGGGGCTTTATTTTCCCAAACCTTTCCTTGTAAAAATTAAACTTTTTTCAGCAAAAAATTGCAGATTTTTGGAAAAAATAATATTTTTTTTTTTTTCAAGCCGAACCCGCAAAAAAAAATTTGTAAAAAACCCCTTTGGGGGGTCGTATATTTCACGCACCCCGGGAATATATTCCTTAATTGTAGTTTTCCAATATGGGGGTCTTTTTGGGGGAAATTTTTTTAAATTTTTTGGAACCTTAGGGTGTCCGAAAACCCCCTAAAGGGCCCCTTTAAATAAAATCGTAATAAAAATTTAGGCCCCAGAGCCAAAGTGGGGTGCCCCTCCTTTTTCGGGGGCCCTTTGGTTAAACCAAATAATGCACGGGGCCCATATGGATACTCTGAAAAGGGCAAAATCGGGGAATAAATATTAAGTTTGCTTTTCCCCTGATCACTTTTAAACCAAAATTCTTATGAAAAAAGTATAAAAAAAAAAAAATCCAAAAAAATAGAAATTTTGAAATTTCCTTCATTTTCCCTTTAATTCCGGGAAACACCTAATTTTTTTTTAAAAAACCTTCCTAAATGGGGTTTTGAAAAATTTTTAAAGGGGGGAAATTTTTTTTAATGAGTCATTTAGGGGGTATTTTACATAAAAGGCCAATAAAAATCACTTAAAACTGGATTTCCCCCAAAAAAAAGGGTTAATTGAAATTTTTTCCCTTGAAAATTTCAATATTACCCCAAAAATTTTCCCTAAGCCCCCTAATTCGAAAAAAAAAAAAAAAGGGCATTTAAAAAAATTCCCAAAACAAACATCAACATATCTAATGCTAGTTATAAACTTTTTGAGGGAAATAACTATCTTTTTTTACATGCAGAAATTTTAGAATTTTGGGAAATTTGGGAAAAATTTTTAAAATTTTTTAAAACAAAATTTTTGATATTTTTCAAAATAAACAACTTTTTTTGGCCCAAAAAATTTCTTACATCTTAAAGCACAATTTCACGAAAAAACAATCCGAATCACAGGGATATTTTAAAGGCCTCGTTCACAGGGGCTTATTTGCCGACGGATTGGCGCCGAAATTCCCCCCCGGGATTTCCCTTTAAATTTACGGCGCCAATCCGCGGACCCATTACGGAATCCACTGCCTCATTGAGAACAGTGGAATCCGTCCTCCCCCCCTGGGCAAACCGCCGGGGGGGAAAAGTGACATAAATTTAATTTAGGGTGCGGACCGCCGTAAACAAGGGCATTGCCAAATTTGGGGGCCGGGGAAGGGGCGCCCCCCGCCGCGCCCCGGGCCCCGCCCCCGGGCCCCCCCTTTTTCACGGGGGATTTGTCCTCAATACCGCACAAATCCGCGGCAATAACCCCGTGGAAGGGGGCCAAAAAGTTTTCAAAAAGTTTTTCTACAAAATGACACATGACAGTTTTTTCAAAAAAGGGGCTTTTCAAGGGGCCAAAACGGCTCCGGGGGTTAAGGGGTTAAAAAAAAAACAAAAAGGAAAATCCAAACTTTTGGGGGATTCCCCTCAATGTAAAAAACCCGCAGAATACAAAACCAAAACTCTTTTAAACTAAAAGGAGGGGCCCTAAACGTAAAAACAAAACTCCCTGCAAACCGGGCGCAATAGTTTTTTTTTCACAATTTCCCTTCTTTTAAATTTTTTTGGGGGTTTCCCCATACATTCAAAGGGTAGGGTAAATTCACACCATCAAAAGTAACCCTTGTCCTGCAAAAAAAGCCATCATTCTATATAGATAAAAAAAAAAAAGTTATGGCCCCTGGAATTTGAGGGGGGAAAAAGGGCTATAGCCATTTTAAATTAAACCCGGGGCTGTCAAAAGGGGTTTAAACCATTTCATTGTATTTTGGCTGTATTTTTGGGTTCGGGGTCCTTTTAAAAGCGGCCCCTTTTGCAGCCTATAAACGGGTTTTTCCTCCGGGATTCCCTTTTTTAAGCTCCTTTCCCTTTTCCCATCAACTCTGACCCAGTTTCCCCTCTCTGCTGGAGAAAACCCCCCCCACTCCCCCTCCATGTTTGGCACAGGGGGGAATGGTTTTTTTTTTTAACCCAAAAAATGATAACTTGTCCCCAGCCACAAAGTATCCAAAAATGAAATTTTTAAACCCATATAATAAATAAAAACAGTTTAAAAAATTTAAAAAAACACCTTTAAAATGACTAAATTTGCTACCCCTTTTCGACCAAAAACAAAAAGGGGCTTTTAAATCATCACATCTTGCGGGTGTCCCCCAATTTTTTTTTTGGGGAAAAGTACTTTTTTTCTCCAAAATAGAAAATAGCCATAAAAGGGCCCTTTTAACACCAAGCCCAAAAATACCATAAAATTTCCCCCCCCCGGGAAATTTTTGGGGGGTTTTGTATTTTTTTTTTTTTTTCCCCCAGAAAATTTTAAAATTTTTTTTAATTTTGGAAAACTAAGCCCCCCCCTTCCCCACCCACATTTTTCATGTTCCCTGGTGTTTTCGGATCCCCGGGTTGGGAAAAAAACCATCCGGGGGGGGGGGGGGGGGGGGGAAAAACCGTGCATGTGGACTCTGCCCCGGTTTTTCCCATCAAAGCCCCATTTAAATTTTACACCGTTTACAAAAGGGCTTTAAAAACCCAAAAAAACCTTTCTGAAAATCCGGTTTAAAAAAACCCCTCCCGGGGGGAAAAACCCCTTCCCCCTTACGGGCTTCGGGAAGGGGGTTTAACATTTGAAACTCCCAAGAAACACAAACATTTTAATAAAAACCCCAGGGGTTTTCTTTCGGGAAAACAAAATTGAAAAAATTTAGTCACGTGGCGGAAATTAAATTTTGTTTTTTGTATGGGGAAAATTTGATAATTGGTCTTTGTAACTCTTTTGGGTCAGTAATTTTAAAGGCCCAAAAATATTTGCCCCTTTATATAGGGAGGGAAAATTTTTTTGGAAAATTTCCAACCTCCCAATTTTAAATAAAAATTCCCAAGAGAGACCCCATCAGGCCTTCTAACCAACCCCAAGTACGTGACATAAACCAGCCACACCTAAAACCCAACCCCAAATACTGACATAAAGGCCAGCCCACACTAAAACCCAAACATCCAAGTACTTTGAAAACATCCCAAAGGCCACACCTAAACCACCCCCAAGAAAGTAAAAACATGCAGGCCACCCCCTCTAACCACACCCCAGATACGACAAAATTTCCACCAACTTGAAAAACTCCCAATCACAGAGAAAACCAAACACTCCACTAACCAAAACCTAAAACACCCCAAAACCAAATGCCCACATTCTCCACAAAAGTGCAAAACAAAACAGGGTTACATCATAAAAGAATTTATAAAAAAATATACCCTATAAGAACAATTTTTTTTAATGAAAATTTTTCCTAAATGATTGCCCATAAACCCCTTCACTTTTAAAACCGCAAATAAAAAAAATATCACCATACTGTTTCAAGCAAAAACCCATTATAACAAACCCCCATTATCAATGAAAAGGGCTTAAACAGAAAACAAAAAAAATACCTTCAAAACTGACAACAAAACCACCACCACATAGTGACTTAAATAAAAAGGACCCCCCTTCACCAAAACCACTTTAACCACCACCACATATACGCTTAAAACCACGCCCCAAAATGACCACAATATCACCCCCCACATATAAACTCCCTAATACCACCAAAACCATGCCCAAACATATCACCACACAATTTTGACCGAAAAATTACACAACAACAACCACATACCCACCCCCCACATAATGACTGTTAATACCAGTGCACATAAAAAACATAGTGACTGTTTTAAAACCACTGCACAATGCCCAACATATCACCACCAAAAATAGTGACTGCAAAAATACCAAAAACCCCCCCCTGCCCCACAAATCACCACCACATATGACAGAAAAATGCGGGGCCATTCTGTTTCTAATAAAAACCATTATACAAGGACCATTTTGGACTGTATACGGGAAAAATCCAATTTTTTTTGGTTTAAAAATTTAAACCCCTTGGTTAAAAAATGCAGTCCCCAATCCAGTAACTCCCCAGGTACGTCTTCCCCTGACTGGACTTTTAAATTTCCCCAATTTCTTCCCAAACCGATCCAAACCTTTATGACATTTTCCCCCAAGCCAAAAAACCGTTGGTGAAGAATTGACACAATCTAAAAAATCTCTTTTTTTCCCAATCCCTTTCCCTCCCAAAATTTTCCCCATTTTCTTACAAACCCCCCCATGGGGGGATAGAAAATTGGTTGGCACTGGGCCAACTTTACCCAAAATGGTGGAAAGCTGTGCTGGAAGAGCGGGTACAGCGTCAGAGCAGCGTTGAATAATTATTTATTTAAATAAAGTGGTTTTTTAAAATTATTTTATTCCAGTGATCATAATAAAGGTGTCTGACAGATGTTACCCCAAGCCTGACACTAACCCCCTCTCGTTACTACTCCAGCACCCAATGTACCTGGGATACTGGGAAGAGCCAGGTTACTGCCAGAATGTGGACCATCTAATGTGATGGTCTGCTTCTGGGGCGGCTCTGGGATGCTATTTTAAGGATGGAAAATGCCCACTCCTTTGCCCACTCCTTTGGCGTATACGCGCCGCTAGCAGTAAATTGTCTATGGGCCGGCGAGGTGCCGGCCCCCCGCTCACCCCCGCTCCCGCCCGCCCCGGTAAACATGGCGTAACTGCGGGGCGTAATTACGCCCCGCAGTTAACCCGTGTGAACATACGCTTAGAGGTGAGGCCTATCATAGTGTTGTGTGTGGGCTATTATTAGGGTATGTTCACATGTCTTAAATTGCCATGTATTTCGGTGCGCATTTCGCCGCAATTACGGTAATTCATAGCTCTCACAGAGAGCTATGGATTACGCGTTGTCTCCCAGCGCATACAATACGATCGTATTGTACGAGTGGGGGGGAGAATTGACATGTCAATTGTTCGCGGCGGGCCGGGCGGCTGCCCAATGGGGCCAGGCCGTAGACGCCCCCCCCTTCCAAAATCCCCTCCCCGTGCCTTTCAATTACGTGCGTGGCTCCAAAACACCCGGCATATGGCGGTATGTACTATACATGCCGCAATAAACCGTGTGAACATATCCTTACAGGTGTGGTAGGTATGAAACCAGTTGGCTTCAGGTATTGGATCAGTAGTCCCCATACCTGAGTCATGTTCTGTGTGATTGCTAATTAAGTATTTTCAGGTGAAATGAGCAGATATAGATGAACTGGGTAAGAGCCCAACCTATCCTGTCCAGATTCTGTGTAGAAAGGAGGACCTGGTAAGTACAGCATAGGCCTTGCATATGGCTTAGGTTGGGTCTTGTTTATTGTCTTATGCTGTATCTCTAGATTTACCATTTGCTTCTGCAATTCATTTGAAGGGAACTTTTATTTTCTAACCGTTTCAACATTGTCCCCCATCAGGTTAGACCAGAGGCGTAACTTCAAGCTCTTGGGCCCTGGTGTGAAAAATGAAATGGGGGGGGGGGGCCCCCAGTTACCATGCACCATTTACAATGCTGGTATCTCCTTATGTGGCAGAAGGGCTTTTGGGCCCCTCAGGCTGCTGGGCCCGGTAGCGACTGCTACCGCTGCACCCCCTGTAGCTACCCCCCTGTGTTAGACCTAGACAGACTTTTTGCAGTGCTACTGACTTGTTAGTGACAGTTGTGGTCCACAAGATTATTGATACCTCAGGGGTAGATTTTCTATTTCTAATATACCATAGTTCTGCTAGCTGCACCAAACCTGCTGGTCATGGTTTGTGCCACATTTATTATGCTTATTTTCTCTGTTTTATTCTTTTTTTGACCTGTAACTCTGTCCCAAAAGACATTTGCGCAAGATTCTGGTGCCAGCTAATAGGTGGTATGAACTTCAACAACGATGCATCAACTGCTGTAAGAAGTTGTCGCAACTCTTATGTTGTCTCTACACTAGAAAGGACTAATACTGCCTCAATGCATCACTGAGGTGAAGCTTGGACATGAACACAAACCTGTAGCACTACAATAAGTCTTAAGCTATGTCTACACAACACGATATTCTTGTTGGATTTTCAGTGGATTCAGTATTTAGAAGCCGCTGGTGCCCTGTGCAGCACAGACAGCAATAAAAACTAAGTTCTGCAGTATTCTACACTGCACAGATGTTTTGAAGTCTGCTGGATTGTGGTGGATTTTTAATCCTGTTGTGTATATTCAGCAGGATTGCCCTCAAATTCCTATACACTCAATGTATGGGGCCGATAGTATTTCCAAAACCATTAAAGAGCCCCTGTCAGGTGGTTTATGCTGCCCTATAGAATAGCGGGATATATTTGAGAGGGTGATACAGCTGTGATATACAGGATTTGGATTAGAGAAAACCGACCAGACTTCTTAAGAGGCAATAGGAGTCCTGCTGACCCCCACCCACATACAAAGATTGATAGCGCCGTGGATAATTAAAGTCTATGGGGCCGGTGAGCTACCGGCGCCCCCCGTACACACGCTGTAATTGCGGATGAAATCCGTCCCGCAATTACGGTGTGAACATGGCCTTTCTCAACCAATGGGTGTACAGAGCAAACTGTCAATTGCTCTTATGTGGGCAAGTCAGCAGGAGTGTGTGTGTATATATCAGGGGCGTAACTACCAGGGAAGCAGACGTAGCAACTGCCCCGGGCCCGTGCGTTTAGGGGGGCCCGCGCCCTGGGGCAGCTGCTACCGCGTCCGCTACCCTGGTAATGCCACTCCTGGGCCCGCCGGCAGTGAACTTAACAGTTCACTGCGGCGGGCACAGAGCTGCAGGGCCCGGCGCATGCTGCCTCTGAACGCCCGGGCCCTCCGGCCCGAGCGTTCAGAGGCAGCGCTGCCCGGTGGTAGCAGAGCGGAGCGAAAATCCGCTCTGCTACTTCAGGGAAGTAGCAGAGTGGAGCAAGCGGTGCATTGGGGGAGCGTGGACCGAGGTAAGTCAACTATTTATTTTACCTGCCCCCAAGCCTGCCTACATAGTCCCCCACAAGCCTGTCTGCCTGCCCGAATAGCCCTATAGCCCCCTAAAGCTTGCCTACCTGTCTACTTATATGGGGCCCCTTTAGCTACCTAAACCCTACCTATATGGCCCCTATACCCCCTAACCCCTGTCTACCTGTATGGCTCCCTATACTACCTAAACCCTGCCTGCCTAAAATGGGGACTTATTGCCTACCTAAACCTTGCCTATCTGGGGGCCCCTATAGCCATTCTAAACCCTGCCTGCCTAAATGGACCCCATATAGCCGGGGGGGCAGGTGCTGGAAAAATCAGGATTCTTAAGATATTTGTGTCTAAATCTGCAGGACCAAGTGGTCGGGAGATGTCATGATGGCGCACTGGACCGGATGCAGAACAAAAGATAAAGTCAACGACTCATCAGAGAAACGTCACCTGTGAGTCACAAGATGTAACTACACTTTAATCACATATGTCTGTGTACACTGATATCTACCACTATATGGTCACTGTATGGTGGTAATATACAGTCTACAGAGCCTGTGTACACTAGCTACCATTATATGGTCATTGTATGGTGGTAATATACAGTCAACAGAGCCTGTGTACACTAGTATATACCACTATATGGAGGTACTATTGGTCTTCGTGTACTGATCAGTAATGGGGTAGGGGTATTAGTCAGTCACTGTGTGGTCATGTTCTGGTGTTATAATAAGGTTCCTATGTAACAGTGTTATTGGTAATGTTGATTTTGGTATAGTGGATTTGTTTGGTAGCAGTATGATGGTGAGATATTTGCCCCTTGTATTATCTACATTATCTAACAGCATGTCCTGGTAAATGTTCGTGGGGGGGCCCCATCCAAAAGTTTGCTTTGGGGCCCTGGCTTCTCTAGTTACGCCCGTGGTGTGTGTGTTCTCCTAGAAATCCTGCTCCAAGTAATAAAGAATATGTATCTCCCCTTCTATCACATCCTGCTCTCAAACAGATTAGCGGGTGGTTTAGTAAGAGGGAGGGAAGCTGAGCTCTGATCTATAGGGTTATATAATCTGGATGAGCAGGACTTTTGTGCATAAAATGAAGTCCGGCCTGCCCTGCCCATATACAGTAATTGACCACTTTCCCTGCATCAATGTCAATCATTTCTGTAGACGGGGTAAGCCAGACTTTCATTCCTATTGGCAATTTTTTTTCTGTTTTTCACTCATAAATCATATCCCAGCGCTCCGCTTCTCCTATCATAACCCTACAGCTGAAACCAGAAGTTTACATACACTATATAAAGATGCATTTGCATGCTTTTCTCACTTTCTGACATGAAATCAGAATAAACCTTACCTGTTTTAGGTCAATTAGGAACCAAAATTATTTATATTTGCCAAATGCAAGAATGATTTTTTTTAAAGGCATTTTTATTACTTTCTGCAAAGTCAGAAGTTTGAGTTTACATACACTAGGATTACTATGCCTTTAAACAATGAGCCCATATGATGTCATATCTCTGGAAGCTTCCGATTTATTGCCGACATTTGAGTTAGACACAGCTGTGGAGTGATGATGATGATTATTTACTGCAGCACTTTACAATGTAGAGGGTATAATTAGACGAGACACAAGGTGAGAGCTTACAATCTGAGGGTGCCTGGGGGAGACAACGGGAGGGGAGAAAAACAGCTGCTGCCCAACATGGGGCATGAACCCACGACCCTGCAATTAAGAGTCTCATGCTCTACCATGTTTTAAAGTACACCAGAAACACACTGCATCTGTGTGTAACGTCACAGGAAAGTCTAAAGAAATCAGCCATGATACCAGGAAGAAGAGAATTGTTTACTTGGAAAATTCTGGATCATCCTTGGGTGCAATTTCCAGATACCTGAAGGTGCCTCGTTCATCTGTACAAACAATTATAAGCAAGTACAAACAAGATGGGAATGTCCATCCATCACACCGCTCAGGAAGGACATGGGTTCTGTGTCTCAAAGATGAACGTGCTTTGGTCCAACATGTGCATATCAACCCAAGAACAAAGGCAAAAGTCCTTGTGAAGATTCTAGCGGAAGCTGGTAAAATTGTCATCCACAGTGAAATGTGTACTGTATCAACATGGGCTGACAGGCTACTCTGCCAGATAGAAGCCATTACTCCAAAATAAATATATAAAAGCCAGATTAATAGTTGCAAATGCACACAGGAACAAAGACCTACATTTTGAAACCTGTTCTGTGGTCTGATGAAACTTTAACTACTTGGCCATAATGACCATTGTTACTTTTGGAAGTAAGGTGACAAGCAAGGTGACCTACAGACATGGCTCAGTTACACCAGTTCTGTCAGGAGGAATGGGCCAAAATTCCTACCAACTATTGTGAGAAGCTTGTGAAAGGATATGCAAAATGTTTGACCCAAGTCATACAGTTTAAGGGCAATGCTACCAAATACTAATGAAATGTACAGTTGAAACCACAAGTTTACATACACTATAAACACATATGCATGTTTTTTCTCATTTGACATGAAATCAGAACCTTACCAGTCAATGAGGATTACTAAAATGATTTGTCAAATCCCAGAATGAGAGTCACTTTTATTACTTTCTGCAGCATTAAGTTTACATACATTTCATTAGTATTTGGTAGCATTGCCCTTAAACTGTATGACTTGGACCAAACATTTTGCATATCCTTTCACAAGCTTCTCACAATAGTTTGTAGGAATTCTGGCCCATTCCTCCTGACAGAACTGATGTAACTGAGCCATGTTTGTAGATCGCTTTGCTCGCACCTGCCTTTTCAGCTTTGCCCATAAATTTTCAATAGGATTGAGATCAGGGCTCTGTGATGGCCGCTCCAAAACATTGACTTGGTTATCTTTAAGGCACTTTGTAACCAATTTGGCAGTATGCTTTAGGTCATTGGCCATTTGGAAGACCCATTTGCGCTCAAGCTTTAACTTCATGGCTGAAATCTTGATGTTGCTTCAGTATTGCCACATAACCTTCTTGCTTCATAATGCCATCTATTTTGTGAATTGCACCAGCCTCTCTTGCAGCAAAACAACCCCACAACATGATGCTGCAACCCCCGTTATTCACAGCTGGGAAGGAGTTCTTAGCCTTAAACTTCTCCCTTTTTTTTTTTTTTTTATATCTCCAAAAGTAACGATGGTCATTATGGCAAAACAGTTAAATATTGGTTTCCTCAAACCACAGGACATGTCTCCCAAAATGTAGGTCTTGATCCTGTGTGCATTTGCAAACATTAATCTGGCTTTGTTTCTTTTGGAGTAATGGCTTCTTCCTGGCAGAGTGGCCTTTCAGCCCATGTTGGTACAATACTCGTTTCACTGTGGATAATGACACAATCTTACCAGCTTCCGCCAGCATCTTCACAAGGTCTTTTTGTTTTTGGGTTAATATGCACACGTTGGACCAAAGCACATTCATCTGAGACACAGAACCCATCTCCTCCCTGAGCAGTATGACAGCTGGACAATCCCATCTTGTTTTGTACAGATGAATGAGACACCTTCAGGTTTCTGGAAATTGCACCCAAGGATGATCCAGACTTGTGCAAGTCCACAATTCTCTTCCTGATATCTTGGTTGATTTATTTAGACTTTCCCACGATGTTACACACAGAAGCAGTGTGTTTCTGGTGTGCCTCAAAATACATCCACAGCTGTCTCTAACTTAGATGTTGCCAATAAACCTCTCAAACTTCCACAGACAAGACATCTTATGGGCTGTCCCAAATTGTTTAATGGCATAGTAATCCTAGTGTATGTAAACTATTGAATTTGCAGAAAGTAATAAAAATGCCTTAAATTCTCTCATTCTAGTTTTTGGCAAATATAAATAATTTTGGTTCCTAATTGACCTAAAACGGGTGAAGTTTACTCTGGTTTCATGTCAGATAGAGAAGCTGAGCTCCGATATATAGGGTTATACAGTTGAAACCAGAAGTGTTTTCTCACTATCAGCTTTGAGGCTAGCATAAAGCACTTGACAGGTTCCCTTTAGGTTGTAATATTTTAACTGAAGCCTAAATAGGCAAACATTGTAATTTACATGGGTTTTTATCCTCAGATAATATCTAACAATGTCTGGTCGTGGCAAGAAGATCCAAAAACCTGCAGCTACTAAGACCTCCAGATCTTCCAAGGCAGGGCTCACGTTCCCAGTGGGCCGTATCCACAGGTTCCTGAGGAAGGGAAACTATGCTGAGAGGATTGGATCTGGAGCCAGCATCTATCTAGCGGCCGCCATGGAATACCTGTGTGCTGAGGTCCTGGAGCTGGCGGGGAACGCGGCCAGAGATAACAAGAAATCCAGAATCCTGCCCAGACACATCCAGCTGGCTGTCAGGAATGATGAGGAACTGGCCAAGCTGTTTAATGGGGTCACCATTGCAGATGGAGGTGTCCTGCCCAATATCCATGCAATCCTACTGCCAAAGAGGACTGCAAAAGGCCCCTCCTCCGAAGAACCTAAAGGTGCAGAGTCTCAGGAGTTTTGATCTATCTTAATACCTTATGGACTTTACTAGAAAGCACTTATGTAATTATGTTTTTCTATGTTTGTTTGGAAATTTTTCTTGATGTAGTTTTTAAATGTAACCTTATTAAAAAGTTTTTATAACAGATTTAAGTCAAAGCAATTATTTGCTGGTGAGCTGTTTAAATGCTGCCCTATTTGACCAGATCGCTTGATTCCACCCTCAGAGGACCCATGGTCTCTCCTGAAATGTCTGCTTCGGTAATTACTTGTGATATCACAGTTTTGGAGGCTTGCATGGATTCTATTAGATGCTGTTTCTTCTAAAAGGGGTTTCTGAATTGGTCAGATGGGTGTTGCCAACTGGGCAGTGTGTCCGTCTCCCCCTTCACTCACTGACTCTGTACTATCAGTGATGGAATGTCACTGTGCAGGAACACACCCTAGTTGGTAACAACCTGCAGACAGATTTAGTCCTTTCTAGAAGGCACAACAGTTATAAGAGGAGATGTTTCAGTGAACACAAGGATTTACTAAAATCATCCAGAGATGTCCCAGGTCTCTAACTGTTCTCCTTTTATGAACACTTGTATATTTGGTTGTCCAGTTCTAATTGATGGCAATTAAAACCATGCAGCCTAAATGTGTAATAGTTAAAAAGGGGGAAAAAAATTCAATGGGGTTTTACCTAGAACTAGAAAAGATTCCTTTCTTCCAGGAACGGCACCACTGGCTTTCACAGGTTGTATCTGGGATTGCAGCTCTGTTTCACTGAAGTGACTGATGCTAAGCGGCGCCACCACACCTGTGGCCATATTTCTGGGAGAAAGCAGATGTGTTTTTTTAATCTTCTACACCCCTTAAAGGGGTTGTGCCATGAACTAAACTTGACGTGAGAAGTTTTAAAGTTAAATAATAAACATTTTGATCATTATTAAAAATTCTGCACCGTTCTTGTGTTAGCTGCTCCTTTAGTGATCCATTGCTAACAGCTCATCTCCAGGGGATACGACCAGGGCTGAGGGCTCCTCAGTCCTGGTCGCACATGTTCAGACATCACTTCTCTTCTCAGGCAGCTACTGAGTGTTTAAACCTCAAGTGCTGTCATTCTACTCCTGTCCTTTGGATTGGTTAGTAAGAAGTCAAAAAGTGCAAATAATAAAAAATAAAAAAACCTCAATCAGGTCTGTGCATTAATAAAGATGGAAAAAAACTCAGTTAAGTTACTGCAGGGATTTGAACCAAGAACGCTTGTGCTGTAAAGCAAAAATGTTACCTCTGAGCTACAGTGTAGGTACTTACAATTCTATACATAAACAGACCTTTCTTTCACTAGAGAGAGGAAAGGCATGGTGAGGTTGTCCTGCTTTGTCACATGATATGCAATTCAAACAAATCACACACCCCCTTCTGATCACACAGAGCTGGATGCAGGAGGTATGAAATGAGATTGTGGCAAAACCCCTTTAAGGAGCTCAATGTATCAGGAGTGGTTTCTGAACTACCATGCAATCACTACTACTCATCCCATTAATGATTAGGTATTGCTGTAGATCCTGTGACTTGGTAGGAGTGGAAGCTGTATGTAGATGCAGTGGTTGGGATGCCTCCAACTTCACACACTTATGCCACCTCTTGGGTAGACTGACTTAACCTGGCAAATGATACAGCTGGCCTGGGCTCTCGCTTTTCCTAGGCGTTGTAGGAATTGATCCTAATGACATTACTGGCTAGATTCTGCTATTGGATCAGTAATTCACGAGCAAATCTGGCTGGAACACCAACCACTTAGGCTAAAAAGTACATTGGTTCCCCAAGTTACAACTGCCTCGGGCTACAATAATTTCAACCTGCAACGCCCTATAAAAGACCATTATATCTTCGCCACACGCTCCACAGGCACTGCTGATCTGCAACACATGTGATGGAAGATCCAACCAATTAACATTTTACTTGTAAAACTGTATTCTTGAACAGGCAGTGATTGGTGGTCTAGTAGAACCTCTATAGTACAGTGCAGTACTACATGTCCTGTACTGCTCTCTACATGTGTTTGGGATGAGCGGCTCCTTTAGGCACCAGGTGAGTATGGCTCCATTTCCTTTCTGATATGTTGTATATGGAGTAAATGCTGTGAAGAAGCTACTGTGCTCAAAATAGAAAGTGATTTTACAGCAGCTGTTTCTAACTGCTTGCATTTTAAGAACTTTATCTGTATTAAATGTAACAAACAGAAAATTAGGCAGAAAACATTTTGGTGACCTTTTGGGGCTTTGGAACCAGTTTTCCATAGTTGTGATTTCAACATACAATGGCCAACCTTGAATCTATGGTTTTTGGGTTAAAAATGTCGGGATGATAAATATATATATATATATATATTTATATTAAATAATATATTATATTTATATATAGAATATTTGGCTCCCCGGGCCACTTTATTAGGTACCCCATGCTATTAACGGGTTGGCCCCCCTTTTCCCCTTCAAAACTGCCCCCAATTCTTGTGGCATAGTTTCCCCACAAGGTGTTGCAACGATGCCAATTTGGTACCGGGGGCCCAAAAGAGTGCCAAAAAATTTTCCCCCACCCCAATGACACCCCCCACCCCCCCCCCTAAAAACCTTTGATACAAGGCAGGATGGATCCATGCTTTCATGTTGTTACGCCAAATTCTGACCCAAACCCCCCGAATGTCGCAGCAGAAATCGAAAACTCATAAAGACCAGGCAACTTTTTTCCAATTTTTCTACGTCCAATTTCGATGGTTTGGGGAAAATTGGGAGCCTCATTTTTGTTTTTAAGCTGAAAGGAGTGGCCCCCGGTGGGGTCTTCTGTGCTGTAGCCCATCTCCCTCAAATTTTCGCCGTACTGTGGGGCCCAATGTTTGTTTTTTTCTCCCTCCCTTGGTTGAAACGGGGGGCTATTTGATCACTTTTGGGCCTTTCAAATCAGCTCGAACCGCTCCCATTTTTTTTTGGGACCTCTGACATCAAAAAGGGTTTTTTCCCGGGCCCACAGGACTGCCGTTTACTGGAAATTTTTTTTTTTCGGACCATTCTCGAAAAACCCTAAAAGTTTGGTTGTGCGTGAAAACCCCCGGAGATCAGAAATTTTTGAAATACTCAGACCACCCTTTCTGGCCCCAACAACCTCCCCACTTTCAAAGGCACTAAAAATCACCTTTTTTCCCCCTACGATGCTCTTTGAACTGGGGAGATTGTCTTGACCTGTCACAGGGCCAAATGCACTGATTCCCCCATGTGTTTGGGTGATTAGAAATTAAGTTTTAAACGAGCATTGGAAAGGTTACCTAATAAAGTGGCCGGTGAGTGTGTGTGTGTTGTGTATTATATATTATTTATATATATATTTTTTTTTTATAAATGAGAGCATCTCCTAACTTTAGATGCAGGGGGCCAGGTTAAAGGTTTCAGTACTTTTTGCAAAAACCCTAAGGAGTTTAAAAGGGCAAAAATTCACAACGGGTTTTTTGACCCCTGAATCGGCCAAAAAATTTAGGGGGAAATTTTGGGGATTTAAACAGTCCCCCTTTCCCCCCTTTTAACCCCCCTTTGGGCTTTATCAGTACGTCCCGGGGCCGCTGGGGGGTTTTGCGGGGGACGCCCCGGCCCCCCCCCACAGCCACGGGATGTTAGCGGCAAAATCGCCATTAACACCCCGGGGGGTTTCCGCCCGCGGGCTGTTTTTAAAAATCGGGCGCCGGCGTCTAAATTGAACGCCGATCGGTGCTGCGCCGACCCGGGACCCACCGGGCAGGGTTGGGGGGGAGCCGGGGGAAGGGCTCCCGTCACTTCCCCGGGCCGGTTTGCCCCTTTCCCGCCCGAAACAAAAAGGGGGGGAAAGGGCCATCTTTGTAAAACCCCAAAATGCATTGCCTATGAAAGGGCATTGGGTTTCCTATTAACAATCGCGCCATTAGTGCCCAAGTCCCAATTGGGGGCCCACAAGGGTTAACATTTAAAAAAAAAAAAAAAAATATTTTTTAAAGAATAAAAAAAAGTTTTAAAAATTCAAATCACCCCCTTTCCCCATTTTACAAATAAAAATCATTAAAATAAAAAAAAAATTACAAATTTGGTATCGCCGCGCCCGAAAAAGTCCGATCTATAAAAACCCTAACATCATTTACCCCGACGCTGAACACCGTAAAAAAAAAAAAATTCCCAAAACCCCAAAATTGCGTTTTTTGGTCATTTTAGTCACTCAAAAAATGGAAAAAAAATTTGATAAAAAAGTCGGGATGCATTCCAAAACTGCTAGCGTTAAAAAAATACACTTCAGCCCGCAAAAAATGCGCCCTCCCTGACGTCCGTAGGTGTTAGTACAAAAAAATTAAAGGGCGCAAAAATGGCCCGTGGGGCAAATTTTTAAAAATAGAAAAAAGTTTTTTTTTAAATTTTTTTTCGTACCAAAAGAAAAAGGAAAAACCCCCCATGTTTGGTATTGGGGCCCGGGTGCGTAACATCCTGAAGAATACAGATAACCCCCATTATAATTTTCCCAAATTGAACGCCCTAAAAGCAAAACCCCCCCAAAATGGGGGAAAATAAATTTTTTTTTTACAAATTTTTCCCCCTTGAATTTTTTTGCGGTTTTCCAGTAATTCTATATATAGGAAAAACAAAATTAAAAAAGTACATTTGTCCCCCAAAATAAAAACCCTCATGTGTCTTAAGGTGGAAAAAAAAAAAGTTTTTGGCTTTTCAGAAGGCGAGGAGGGAAAAACTAAATGTCCCCCCAAAAAAAAAGCCGGGCTTTAAAGGGGTTTTTAAAAGGGGGGCCTCGTAGAAAGCGAGGCCAGAGGGCCCCTGAAAGGGGTTTCCCCACGTCTCACGTTTTAAGGGCCCCCCTGGGGTAGCAGCCCTTTGGTTCCGAAAGGGGACTCTCGTTGCTACATAAAGGGGCATTAAAGGGCCCGGGGTCCGGGGGGGGGGGCGCCATTCTTTCCCCGGTTTTTTGTTTTATCATGTTTTAATTTTTTTTAGTTTGTTTTTTAATTTGGTTTAAAAGTGTTTTTTTTTTTTCCCCGGACAAAATAGAACTATGAAGTAAGACCGTGATTGTCTGAGCTATGGGGTGGCGCCCTTCAAAAGGGGCTGGGAGTGGGGGATAGGGGGTTTTGTGCGGGGCCTCCTCTGTTTTCCCCCACCCAAAATTTGGCCCAAAACCCCCCAGTTTAATCACCTCTTCGGGGAGATTAGGTAGGCTATCTTGTGGGGGGGGAGGTATCCAGATAGGGGAGGTTGTGCAGTAGTCAAGGGGAAAATTGGGGGCAAGAGCCCTATTTCAACCACATTTCGGGCTCCATACAAAAAGGGGGGGCAGCTCAAAGGGTAAAAGTTTATGTTAAAAGGGTGATTGTCACAAGAAAATAAATTAATTTGGGGTTAGGTCCTTGTCTCTCGGTGATTCCCGTGACCTATGTCATGGGGGGGGGGAGGGTTTACAGAGAGTAATGAGGGGGAATTTTCAGGCATCTTTCTGGCAATAGAACCCTTTGGGGTGACGCATGCTGCCATTGGGGAAAGCCCCCAAGCCAATTTTATCTCGATGGAATTCCAGAAAAGGGGCTAGGAGGGGCAATATAAAGTGGGGGGGCTGTTTAAAGTTACTGTTCAAAACCCCATGTTTTTGGTTTTCATTATTTTTAAATGGGTGGGTTTTTCCAACCCCCTTTTCCCGTACAGAAAAGTCGTTTGGTTTTAAACCGATGTAAGTACAAACGTTTATATCACCGTTTGATCGTTCTGTAAATTTTTTGTTTTGGAAAACAGCAAAAAAATGTTTAAAATAAAACCCTCCCCTTTTATCATGAGACCGACAACACCTTACAATTGCTCAACAGTACCTTACCGTTACAGGGCTTCAAGTAGGATGCTCTGTGAAGTGGCCACTGAGCTTAGTGACTGGAAGAGTCAAAGAAAAGCAAAGAAGTGGACATCCTCTGGCTACGCCATATACTGATGACCGCTTCATTGTAAACGGTTACCTGTGGAACCAGATGATGAATGCCACACAACTCCAGGAATGTTTAAGGTAGTTTAATAGTGTTTGCTTGCTGCAAATTATTGAGAGCGAGAAAAACTTTATTTTTTCAGTGCTTGAAGCAGAGTTCTTCCATACGAGACCGTTAACAAATGTCCCATAGAAACAAATCTATTTCAAATACTGGTTGGTCCTTAAACTTTATTGAGGGCCCATAACGGTCATTTTTGCTGTTTTGTGGGTACAGCTAGTGCAGAAGACACCGTTGGCAAATCTTCTATAGAAAGAACTCTATTTCAAATACTGGTTGCACGCTGCAAATTCGGATAAAGAAAATTTCTTTTTTCAACTTTTAGGGGTAGAGTTCTTGCATAACAGACCGTTAACCAATCTCCGATAGGAATAAATGTATTTGAAATTGTGGTTGTTTGCTGTAAATTATTCTGAATGAAGAAACATTTTCAGTTTTGGGGATTCAGTAATTGTATAATGTACAGTCTCCTATACAAAAAATTATTTTAAATAGTGATTGGTTGCTGTAAATGATACGCAGTGGAGAAAGGTTCATTTTTGGCGGTGAAATATCTTTCAAATATACCGTGTGTTATTGTCATACAGATGTATGTCCAAGAACTAGAGTTCTCTTTGTTGCTAAATCTTACTCAACACCAAAGTGTGTAATATTGCCAGATCTTAAGTCCAGATAACGCTGAAATATACCAGTGTGTTGTGTTCCACATATACAGAGGGGTAAAAAAGTATTTAGTCAGTCACCAATTGTGCAAGTTCTCCCACTTAAAAAGATGAGACCTGTATTTGACATCATAGGTAGACCTCAACTATGAGAGACAAAATGAGAAAACAAATCAAGAAAATCATTGTCTGATTTGGAAATAATTTATTTGCATTTGCAAATTATGGTGGAAAATAAGTATTAGGTCAATAACAAAAGTTCATCCAATATGTTATATATCCTTTGTTGGCAATGACAGAGGTCAAACGTTTTCTGTAAGTCTTCACAAGTAGTGTTGAACGATTGCGTTGGCTATCGACATCGGTCGATAGTCGGCCACCATCGATAAGGTTTTTCGATAGTGAGCAGTCGATTATGAGCGATGACCATTAAAGTCTATGGGAGAGCAACAACACCTTCTTTTTTTCCCCCAAACAGGGCGGGAGAAGCGGGAAAATTAACACCCAAAAAAACCGGGTCAAATGGAACGTGTACATCTTAGGCCAACACTTGGGTTAAAAAAACCCAACAGAAAAAAAAAAACACCCCATTCACTACCCCCCTGTTTTAAAAACCACAGCAGCCCTAAACCCTGCAACACCCCCCAATTAATAAGTGCAAAAGGCAAAATGTTTGGGAACCCATCATTTTTACTTGAACGGGACATTGAAATATCCCTGTCCGGGAACGCAGCTTGGCCCCAAACCTGCTTGACCCCCCAAATTTTAAAAAGGCCGGAAAAAAGGAGTTTTTCAACCACCATTTTAGTTTTACTGGACATTGACTTTCCCCCCCCTTGGGCCACGGGAAAGACCCCCTAACCTGCTTTACCCCACATTTAAAAAAATTTGCCGGAAAAAGGAGTCTTTCAACCCCTTTTATTTTCCAATGGACATTGACTTTACCCCCCGGGGGCCACAGCAGGGATCCCCAAACCTGCATGACCCTCAGATTTAAAAAGTCCCGGAAAAAAAGGATTTTTTCCCAAACCACCAAATTTAGTTTCACTGGTTTTTGGGATTTATACCGTCCGGGGGCCAAAACAATGCCCCCCAAAAACCTGCATAAACCCCCACTTTTAAAAGTCCCGGGGAAAAAGGGTTTTTCAACCACCATTTTTTTTTCACTGGACATTGACTTTTTACCTGCCCGGGGCCACAGCATGAGCCCCTAACCTGCATGTCCCCCCCACTTTTAAAAATGCCGGAAAAAAGGATTTTTTTCCCAACCCCATTTTTTTTTCCCACTGGACTTTGACTATCCCTTTGTCCTGGGCCACAGTATGACCCCCAAACCGGGGGGACCCCCAAAATTTAAAAAGTGCCGGAAAAAGGGATTTTTTTTAAACCCCCCCATTTTATTTTTTCCCCGGGACTTTTTCCTATCCCTGTCCGGGGGCCACAGCAGGGACCCCAACCTGCATAAACCCCCAGTTTTTAAAAAAGTGGGGAAAAAAGGGGAGCCCCTTTTCAACCACCTTTTTATTTTTCCAAAACCTGTTGCCCCCCAAAATTTAAAAAGTGCCGGAAAAAGGGTCTTTAAAACCCCCAAATTTTTAGTTTCACGGGCCCATTGATATACCTGCCCTTTGGGCCAAACCGTATGACCCCCAAAACCTCCCATGCCCCCCAAACATTTAAAAAGTCCCGGGAAAAAGGGGAGTTTTTTCAACCCCCCAAAATTTTAGTTTCACGGACATTGACTATAACCTGTCCGGGGCCACACATGACCCCCAAAACCCCTGCATGCCCCCCCGATTTAAAAAGTGCCCGGGAAAAAGGAGTCTTTCAACCATTTTTTTAGTTTCACTGGACATTCCCTAAACCTGCCCGGGGGCCCAAAAGCATGTTCCCCCAAACCTGCGTAACCCTAAATTTTTAAAAAAGTCCCGGGAAAAAAAGGAGTTTTTCAACCCCCCCAATTTTAAAGTTCCCGGGACATTGACAAAACCCTGTC